>DWQX01003568.1:0-17401 GCA_018245475.1 Pharmacophagus antenor
AGCTTCTGTGGGAGGAGATGGACAGAAACGTCCGTAGTCATTGTCCGACGTCAAAAGAAGACCTCTGGAGGACTTTATAAGAGAGTATGAACAATGTTTCACAAGAAACTATCAATAAACTAATAGCCCGGTTACCGAGATTGGTCAAAAAATTTATAAAAAGTAAGGGAAGATTTTTCGACGAAAAGTTAGTTTTAAATATATTTTATTATTAATAATAATGGCAATTTTTGTAGTTTTTAAATTATTTTATGTTACATAACAAGTTCCTTATGTAATAAGGTAAATAAATAATTTGTAGAGCACTAACTTTTGGAGTTTTATTCAATATTGTAATTTTTTCAAGGTGGTATCAAACTTTTGGTCGGCAATGTAGTAACCGAAAGAATCAAGTAAGGTTTTAGCTGATGCGCTCACCAACTTAAAGGATTTTATTTATGCGAAAGAATACTCTATGAGATGTTTCATTGTTATTTAACATAATATAATTTTTTCTAGATTTTTATTTTGAACGACTCACTTCATTCTTGTCATGGGTTTTAAATGTAGTGCGGTTTCGCTGCCTTGGTATAAAGCAATCGCATTATATGGCGCGCATGTCACCCTCTTGCAAAAACGTCAATCAATACTGTTACAAGTTGCTGTTTTTTCTTCAAGCTTGCGACTGCTTGCGATACCGCATTTACGTTTCAGGCGTCGTTGAGTACACCGCGCTATACATAGTCGGGAGTGATGGCAGAGTGCAGTGCAATATTGGGGAGTTCAGTGGTTAGCCTAGTGAGTGAGTGAGTGGTTCA
This sequence comes from Pharmacophagus antenor, assembly GCA_018245475.1. NCBI lineage: Eukaryota > Metazoa > Arthropoda > Insecta > Lepidoptera > Papilionidae > Pharmacophagus > Pharmacophagus antenor. The sequence goes on from DWQX01003568.1 coordinate 798, forward strand.
GTGTTGCTTTAGTGCCATGTTTTGGTGTACGAAGAATGAATGGATTTAATCTGTTAAAGATTAAAATGCTGCCGGTGGCGTTGTAGGTATCATTTCTGTTTTTATTATTTTTTTTCCTTTTACTTCCTATGCGTTAAAGTGTTTTAGTATTGAGAGTAGTATGAAATCATTAATAACACTTAATAAGACAATTTGATTAATAAATGTAAATAATTTGTACTAAATCATTTTTAATAAAATTATAATTGCTCCTATTTTATTGAAATAAAAAAATATATTGGATAAAATATACAAGAAACATAATAAAAAATTCTATGTAAAATCGATCTGCATGAGAAGCAATGTTTGGAATATGTTGCGTATAATTTCATAATTTTTTTTCGTATTAATTTAGAATTTTTTTATAGCAAAATTAAACCATGCCTTCACATTTTGTTATTTGGTTAAAATAAAAACCTCATATTGAAATTAAATATCACAACAAGAGATATTTTTATTATACAAAAGAAAAGCGATTAAGCTAAAAAGTATATAGCATTTAAAACTATGCAAAGAGGAAACAATTTTAGTGAATATATAACTACGAAAATTCGATTCATAAATATTACACTCAAAATATTTTTAGTTAAAACGTATTTACTTTTATTAAATTTCTACTTATACAAAATAAGAACTAAAAGATTAAGATGATTATTAAAAGAATAAAAAACAGGCAAGTAGGATTTAAACGGCAATAATCAAAATTATTCATATTAAGTTTCTGCCATCTCCTAAAATAAATCTGCATTTTTTTAAACGAATATTTTATTCCTGCGTTAATTTTTTTCTTTATATAAAATTAAATACAATAATAATGTTAAATTAAATGTTTTAAAATTTTGCGCAGGTATAAAAAAATATATTATATTCATTGTTCTTCTAATTAAATAATCAGAGAAGAGTATAACGAGTTAAAGAATAGGAGTCAAGCAAATAGATTTAAAAATGAGGCCCCTACACAATGTGTTACGAAAGTAGCCAAAACGCTTTGATAAATTTAAAAATTATAATTGTCAAAGGAATGAAAGGATTAAATTAAATGCTGCTTCTATCAACACCTTAGTTAATCATATCTAATCATTGACTGCATACGTGGCGCAATAGCTTGCTGGCTTGCCTTTTACCGCGGAGTTTCCGGGTTCGATTCCCGAGTTACAGAAGTAGTGGAGTCTGGATGGTGGTAGAGTTTTTCAATCTCGCCTGGCTGGCTACTATCCTCAATGTTAAACTGCCGCTATAACAGCAATACTGTGTTCTGGCGAACATATATTTGAGAGCTAGAAGTATTCTGGGCGTGTAAGCTTCACTATCACCAGTTGTAGGTGAAATCGAAGCCAAGTGTTAGTTTAAACGTTAAAAAAAATCATACACGTTCAATCTGATTTTCGCCTTAAACTAAAAATGCATTCGTCAAGGAAGTTACTAAATATACATTTACCGTTTTACTAAATAAAATGTATAATAAAATACATCGAGTATTTCTCATGTGATATTGAAAAACATGTAATCGGACTTTATTGCAACTTTGCTTCAATTTTTTAAAATTGAAAGAAGTTTATTTAATGTATCAAATTATTGTGACCCTTAAGAGTAAACCATAAAAATTTATCTATAAATCTAGTGTTAAATAAAGCAGTCATATTATATTTTCATTTCATAGATATAATTGCATAATTTCAAACCGGTTTGGCCGATCCCATTTGAAGCATGCTCATTTCTATTGTTTTATATTCTTGATCGTATATTTTCTGTTTCATATGGAATTCCAATAAATTTGTACTAGTATAGTTTTGGTAATATCTAAATCAATGGGCTTATCAATAGCTTTTTACTTTCTTTTTATTTTGTTGTTTTTTTTTACAACAATGATTTAATTTTCGTCATTTTTTTTTCATTAATAATGACATGTTTGATCGCTAAATTAAGTAATTGAATTTCACATTCATCTGCCTACGTTTTTATTAACTCTCTACAATTGTGCTACGTTCGTCTACGCGGAGCTACGACGAAATTACGAGGTACCTGTCTGTAATAAGGAATAAAAATGACCATCACAGCAAAGCTATTTTATATTTTACAGAAGACGATTTTTCTTGTAACTTGAAACTAATGTCTTGGTAATAAAGTTGCTTTTATAATTTTTAATTAAAATTTATATTCGGGTATCTACAGTGCGGTAAAAGACTAAAGCAAAAATAAAGTAAAGAAAAACTGTTTTTTATTTTTTAATAAGATAGCTATACTGCAGAACAATTCGCAGGGGCTTACTTGTTTAATAGATATCGCAGGTATATTTAAATTTAAATAAGTAACACAGTAAAATAAACTAACATCTAAAGGAACATTTCCAATTCAGATGGCCAATTACGACATTCTTTAGAAACGCGGTAAGTAATAAAATTACTATATGACAGTGATATTTGTTATATTGTGGTTTTTACTTGTTATTGCGGTGATATGGTGCTAACATGATCGACGTACAAAATCGATAGTTACGTAATACCGAAGGCGGGCGTCGGATCAATAAAACTACGCCGCACTACAAGACGGCGGCGAGAGGTTCTGCGCATGCCATGCGCATTGCGGCAATCGCATGCTATACGCATTGCGGCAACCGCCGCCATCTTGCAACGCTATATTTAACGCTTCAGTTTTATTTAAGAATTGGTTTTATGTGCTGTATTCATTAATTTAACTTCAAATATTAGAATCATCGATGTTAGTGAACAACAATAGTGAAACTATGAAATGGTATATAATTTTTTAATTAATTACAATATTTCAGCTTACGGATACGTCGCTTAGTTATTATTTATTAGCTATGAAACATTTTTATTTAATTAAAAAAAATATCCATTTTCGAAGACTACTACCGTGTAATCAATGATCCCATTTATTATACGTCTGATTTACACGTCACAGGAGTGGTGGAGATTGGTTGGTGGTAGAGATTTTCAAACTCGGCTGGCTGGCTACCATTGAAATGAAAAAATTCTTGTAACGCTACATCTAACGCTTTTGTTTTATTTATGAACTAATTTTATGTGCCGTATTTATTAATTTACTTCAAATGTTAGAATCATCGATGTTAGTGAACAACAATAGTGAAAGTATGAAATGGTATGTAATTTTTTAATTAATTACAATATTTTAGTTTACGAACCGATCGCATAGTTATTATTTATAGGTAATAAAACATTTTTATTTAATTAAAAAAATATCAATTTTCGAAGGCTACTTTTTACTTATTATGTATTCAATAATAAATAATTTGACTGGTTTCGTGGCGTAGTGGTTTACTTGCTTACCTTGTAACGCGAAGTTCCCGGGTTCGCCCCGGAGTAAGTAAAAGAAATATATTTCGTAAGACTGCCCAATAACTTATACTGCAAAGTAATATTAAGATTCATAAAAAAGTCTTGACCTTTTGAGACTTTTCTCTAACTACTACTATAGTCATATAAATACAGGCGAGAAAGGCTGTATCGCTACAAATCAGGTCAGTGTACTTTCTACATAAAATGTTATTCTACTATAAAGTAATAAGATTTTGAGTATAATCAAATCTTTTTTGAACACAATAACACTAAATTCAAAAGAAACTGGGATTTTAAATTAAGAAACACGTTATGAAGACGTTATCGGACACCCTGGAAAAAAATAATAAACATGTGCCTTAAACATTATATGGCAAATTATGTGATATTATGAATGTCCACTTCGCTATGCGTAGTGATTAATTTTATGAATTTGTCGAATGCGAATTGAATGCTTGCGCCTAGCGATCAAATAAAAATTCTCAGTTAATGCTTTCTTATTATGTTTATTCTTATTTATTTACGGTTTTCAATCGCGATTCGCGTCGGTGGTTAAAAGCTCCGTCTCTGATTGTATGAACAGTCATGTTATAGGTGTATACGTAAATCAAACCAAAATTCGCGGTTCACATTTTTTCTTTTAGTTTTCTTTTTAATTTCACCAAAATATTTTTTTTTTGAAGGACCGAAAAATATTATTGACGTAAAACGATCTAAAAACGACGTTGAACGAACAAAAAAACTAGAATAAAAGAATTATTGGTTGTAACGTTTTACATCGCCAAGAACACGAAACAACTTTAGTTATTTACCATATCTTTATGGAGTGTGCGCGGACTAGTCTTGAGGCAACAAATTCCTTCATTAAAAAACTTTACCGTTTGTATGTGTAACAGCATCTTAGCCTCTCCATTTCTCGGGTTGTGCTAGAGCTGTGTTTATAATATTAAAACAATTTATAGCTAAATTCTAACTATTAAGTAATGAAAGTTGTATATGAAAATTATAATTTTTGTTAAAGTTGGTTTTGTTAGGCCCCTATGAGGGTGATTTATGATTTATTTTTATATAACCCTCTATTAAAAATAAATATAAAAAGAATTTAGTTAATAGATCATCTACTTAGTAGAAAATTATACGAGTAATAATTATGACAAATACAGCATTACCTAACTTTCACTATAAGTAAATTCAATTCAAGTTGACTGTGCCTTGAGGAATCATCCAATAGTCTTTAATTAAAAATTAAATAAAGACATACTAAGAATAAACAATTTGTACCACGTAATTGCTACCGTCAAGTAGAAGCTTGGAAAGAGTTACTATAGTTCATTTTATCATCTACATATATAACTCACAATGATGTAGTTCGTGTTTTTGTCATATGGATTTTTTCACAACAGTTATTTCTCGATACGATACGGTATGTTTGAGATGAATTCACCTTTATCATACTTTAGACGGTTAGAATTTAACTCGTCACTAGACCATGTTTTTCTAAGTATTAGTAATAAATATATTTAATATTGGTGGATTAAATATTACTACATACAAATAAATTAATAATAAGGAATAATATGAATACCAAACGATACTTAAAATTACATAGTTTCCGTAGATCAAAATGGCGGTCGCGTGGCGTATCGGTTGCAGAACCCTCATCCGCCCTGCGCAACACTGTGCGATTTTTAGTTCTTAACGCGCATGCTAGTGTTTAGTCTGCAAACTTATCGATACAGCACCGCGACCGCCTGATATACCCCGGTGCATTCCCTGCATTCTCATCCCAGACGTCGTTTAGTGTAGTACGCTGAAATTGAATACTCTGAAATCAATTATTATTCAGTTTAAAATCGCTGCTAATCAATTTCAACATCTCCTTCAAAAAGTGACACTGAAAATGAGAAATATTTTGTATTTACCAGACCCCATGCCGATTTTTGAAGGTATGATAATTTTATTAATTTATCATCTCGATAAATATTTTACCATTTTAAATTTTCCATACCCTTGTCTTACCATTTTTTAATTCGTTTTACAAATGCCAATTTGAATAATTCTGTTGATGGCACAGAATAAAATTTATTGTTTTAACCCTATAAATAAATAATTTAAAAAATCTTTAATAAAAAAGAAATAGTAACACCGGTACTAAACTTAAAATAAAATTGGAAAGAAGAACATTTCGTGAGTTTTGAATCTATTTAAATAATAAATACTCTCTCATCAACTTTTTTCGATTTATATATTAATATTATTAGTTTAATTGTATGTGAATAAAATGTGATTAACATTAAAATTTCCAGTAATTTTTTTTATTTAGATTCCACTGTAACCTTTTTTTTACTCTTTAACCTAATTTCTCTTTGTTGTACATGCGCGCAAATTATCTACTTAGAAGGAAATACTTCCGTATTATACTCAGGCATGTTTTTTTTTCTTATTTACCTTTTTGTTATGATTGATGTAATGAAATGAAATTTGCTACTAATTAAATGTCACAACGAAAATTATTAAAACGTATCGTCAAATACTAGAAATGTATGTTAAAAAATTTCTAACACTTAATTATTAATAACGGTAAAGTTTACATTAAAAATATTGTTGTTTTTATAACATATCATTATTTCATTTTATATAAAATATAAAAAATATGTCATGATTCCTTGCTTTGTACATGCCGCCATAAAAAAGGTCGAGAATCACTGTCCTGTGGTACCGTTAGAACAAAAGGATTGCCACCCCTGTCATACTACAAACTTAGTCCGTATGCGCGGGTCTGGACTTCAACCGATCAATAGAGCGGCGCTTTCCGAGATCGGCGCACCCCACATCCTCGTTCTTTCTTCTCCCAGCCACCAACGGATACAGTACAGCCAATAGTCAATTTGCATTTTGAGAATTGTAATAAATTTATATTATACTCGTATAGTTTACTGATTAATCAAAAATGACGAACATTCGCTACGAGCCATTTTCTGATTTTAGACAAGGTACGTGTTTAAAATAAATAATTTTCAGATTATTGGATTTTGTTTTAAACAATTTTTTTTTTCTTCAGACAAATCATTAATGTTTTTGCGTAATATTACAAAAAACTCTTCAATTGCGCAGGTCCGACTTTCCTCCTCTTCCCCTCGCCCTTCTCTGCAGCAATAGTCATGCGCACTTGTGTCTGACGCAGTTACTAGATAGAGCGATGTAGGTACTTCCCTATGCAAATCTGTAAAAATGATGTAATTTTACCGAACTTTATTGTTTTTATATATATATTTAATCAACAAGAAGGTTCTCACTTCCAAGCGTGTCATATTTTTTTTTGTGTGCGACCAACATTGCCAAATAGCATTATCTTGTTACTGAGAAATTCCGATTTCTATGTTTTGTTTTAATTTAAATTTGGGTATATAACGAACTTTGTGTGTTTATCCATTAGCCAATAATCGATAAAAATATATTAGTAGTTATATCTTAATAATATCAGAGGTTTTAATATTATTGTTGGACATAAAGAAATAATACAACATTAACTGGTACATAAAACGAAACAGTCGAGACACTAGTATCTATAGATACAAAATGGCGGTCGCGTCGCGCATCGGTCGCGTCGACCCTCTCCCGCCCTGCCCAATATATATAAATTAATGCACATACAGTTGTTTTTGTAATTTATAATTATTTATTTTTAATTTAAAAAAATCATACTCTGAAATAGATAAATAAATTATCTCTTTCATTGTTGTGTGCTGGCATAAAAAAAGGTTGAGAATCGCTATCCTATGCTACCGATGAGAATAAAAGGGTGGCCCACCCACTCAACTTACGTACTTAGCCCGCATGCGCGGTGTTAGACTTTAACCAATGAATAGAGCGACGCGTTCGGAGATCGGCGCACCCCACATCCCCGTTCTTTTTTCTCCCAGCCACCAAAGGATACAGTACAGTCAATAGTCAATTTGCATTTTGAGAATTGTAATTGATTTATATTATACTCGTACAGTTTACTGATTATTCAAAAATGACGAACATTCGCTACGAGCCGTTTCCTGATTTTAGACAAGGTATGTTTTTAAAATAAACAATTTTCTGATTGTTGGATTTTGTTACATACAATAATTTTTATTCTTTGAATAAATTACGCCACAGATCTCAATATTTGTTAAAATTATCTCATGCTTATGTACTGTTAACATCATGCGGGGGTTGATTAGTGACTAATTACCTACCAAAATTTTACTTAATTTATATCTTTATTAAGTTTTATCAACTTTAATTTATTCGTGTTTTATGTTTGCTTAGATATTTAAGTGACGTGATTTCATAGTTCACCAAAGCTATACGGTAGCTATGTAATATATGTGAGTCATAGCAGATAAATAATAGTTTACAGTAGCTTGAACCCTTCTCATAATTTAATTATATTATTTCGTATACGATCAGCCTTTGTACTTGCGCACTAGTTAACTATACAGATTGAATTACTGGTCTATTATATGCAGGTTATTCTTTCTCATTGTTTTACAATAATCTTTTTCACAAGGTTTTCTGTTAGACAGCTTGTTACATTTGGTCTAATGACGCACTCAAAATGTCAACGAAAATTAAGGTCTTTTAACGTAAACCAGTGATTCTTGATCGTAGTGCCGCATCATTTTTGTAAATCGAAAAATTCTTAAAATGTTTCGTCAAATTTTAAAAATGATATTTAATACAATTAATAAACGCTTTTTTTTATTAACATTAAAGTTTAAATTAGATAACTGCTGTTAATTTGTTGTATTTCGTAATTATATTTTACATTCAAAATTATACATTAAACAAACATACAATACATAAAAGCATTTTTCATTATGTATTATAAGTCAACAACGTTTAAACATTTGTGTTTTTGATTATGGGGCGCAAAATAAAAAAGTTTGAGAATGACTATTCCTGGCAGTATTGAGAACTGATCCCCCCCTCCCCATCTACCTCCCAGCTCCGGTAGCTGATGTGCGCAAGTACTTAGCCCCCATGCGCATGCCTAGACTTCAATCGGATCAATAAAGCGCCGCGTTCCAGGATCGGCGCACCCTACATCCCCGTCTACTCTTCCTCCAGCAGCCAACGGGCGCAGTACTCTCATTAATTAATTTAAACATCTCCTATTGTAATTGATTTATACTACGTAGTTACTGATTAATCAAAAAATGACGAACATTCGCTACGAGCCCTGTCCTGATTTTGGACAAGGTACGTGTTTAATATATTAAATTTTTAAATTGTCAGATTTTGTTTCATATAGTTAATTTTTATCCTTCCGAATTAATGACGACACGAAGTTTCATAATTGTTAAAATTATCTCATACTTACAGTGGCAGTAAACCCACATTGGCCCGAAAGGCCGACACACTATTTAAGCAATTTAATGCACTAATAATCATAAATAATTATTGCTACAAAGTTTAGATGCGACCTTAAAGATAAAATAATAGAAAACTCACGTCATGTGTTATTTTTTTTTATGTGGACACATATAGTTACCTTGGGCTTGCTTTGCAGGCACGCCCCTCCTCACTTATGTACTGTCATCATGTTGGATGAACAATGATCGATTAGAGGCTTCAATTTAAATTAATATGAAGCTTTAATTAATTTTATCTGCGTATCATTCATTCTTGTCTCACTTTTGTTTAGATATTCAAATAATGTAATTAATTGTATTCATCTAAGTTTACGTAACTAAAAATATTAACCCATTTATAAAAAGTAAAAAATTGTCTGTTGCAGTAAAATATAGCATTCGCATATTTAGTAATTAATAGCATGTTATTGTTTTTGAGTAATATTAATAAGAACTCGTGTATTGAGCAGTACCAATACTTCCCCCTTTTCCCCTCTATGCGGCATCTGTCATGCGCACTTGTGTATGCCGCAGTTTCTAGATCGGACAAGCGATATTGGTAGCACTGCTCCCTCTACTCTCCCCCCGTTCCAAGTCTACCAGCGCCGAGAGCTAATCTGCGCAAGTACAACTATTTAGCCCGTATGTGCATGTCCAGACTTCAAACTGATCAATAGAGCGCCTCGTTCGAGCAGCGGCGCCCTCTACATCCTCGACCACTCTTATCTCAGTCGTCAACGGGTGCAGTACGGTCATTTAATAATTTAATATTTTCAAAGTATAATAAATTTATATTAAATATTAAGTAATTAATCTAAAACCTCGAACATTCGATACGAGTCGTTTCCTGATTTTAGACAAGGTGCGTTTAAAAATAATTAATTTTTATATTGATGGATTTTGTTACATGCGGTTAATTTTTCCCTTTGAATAAATTACTTGAATTAGTTATGTATTGTCATCATACGGATGATGATCAGTGATTAGTGATTATTGACATGCCAAAATTAATATTAATATAAAGCTATAATATTTTTTTTATTAAATATGTCTTCTTTAACGTAGACCTAAATTTAGTATTTAACAACAAATTATTATTTATTGCGCAGTTTATTGCGCAACTCCTAGTGAGGTTATTATTATGACGACCTACGCCTTCTGCCCTCTCCTCCATGCGCGCACATGTTTTAGACGCACTTTCTAGCTAAAACTAGCTATGTTGGTGTATCCCTAGTCAATCCATGTTGTCCTTTTTAAGTTGTAAATATTATATGATGGTCATAATATTTATAAAAAATCTAATTATTACATAAAAATATTTATTTAATGTAAATGCATTTTATAATTTTTAAACATTTCTTTAACCGATGATAAGAAGAAAGTTGTTAATTCATCTCATTCATTCTTATTGTTTTTGTTTATGGTATGTTTTATAATAAAGCGTTGCCTAACAACCTTGACAAGCAGATTTCAATAATTTATGGAAATTATTATTACAATTACATAATACATATTTTTTTACATTATGTGCTGCTAGATAATAATTAATAGAAGTTTTAACTTTTCGGAGATACTGTAAGTAATTTTTTTCAAAAGTTTCGACTGACGTAGAATAATTGTGAAACATCATAATTTAAAGACTGCAAGCAAAGACTATGAATTATAAAACTACAAGAAATGTTTTAATATTTTTCCATTGACAAATTAAATACTTGTTAGTTACTATTCATTATAAGTCATAAGTAATTTAGATTATTAATAAATATTTAAAAGAAACTGCTAATTAGAAAACATTTTAGAGTTTGTAACAGAAGAGTGTTAACGCGTTTTATTCACATAAATTCTATTTCCATTTTCGCCTAGGTATAAAAATAGCGGAAATCATTTTGCAAATATTAATAAATATTGCAGGGAAAAGTCAGCGCTTCTTGTTCTCGACTAAACTGTTTAGAAATACTGCAATTAAATTACTTTTTTGTATTAAACCTATGCGATGCATAATATCATCCGGAATCGGGACAATGCCAGACGCGCGGTAACAGTTTTATGACAACGGCTTAAATGTGCCACCTTGGTTATAATTTGCAAAGTTTTTGCACATGTGGCAAGTTCCCGCCGCTTGAATGAATGTGTAATATTATATAACATTTATAGTATGTATATATACTAGGTAACATAGTTGAATGCTCATCAATAATTGTATTGATTAAAATTAAGCGATATTTAGGTATTTAAAACTTACATTCATTCATTTTATTTAAGAATTTTATTGCACAATGTTTACGTAAATCAGCGATAGTCAACCATTTTTTTATACTAGTGACAAACGTATTAGAAACCGTGTCACGTACCGCGAACAAAAAAAAATTATGCAACGGTTTTTTAGGTTTTTCCATATCGAGTTGAAAGATTACGTATTTATTATTTAAATTTTTACATTGTGCAGTAAATTTACTAAACGCGACGACGTTATTTTTAATGGGCGAGAAATTACAAACAAATAATGTTACTTTTCAAACTGATGGGCCAACTACAAAAATCTGAAACGCTGCATTCATGCACAGGCCGCAGTTTGAGTATAGCTGAGATGGATAAACAGTTATATCTAAATTTATTGTACATCGGAAAAAAAATTACATACCAAGATTAGTTTCCTATGTTTGTTTAATAATTATCATACACCTGCATGATTTTCTTTGCGAAACCTCAAGGCAGCCTGGCAAAGAATGCCATTTTACATTATGGGTAAAATTTATAGTGTGCTTAGGACTTTATTCAGACTTTTCTTACCCAGAACTTACCTATGTTATTGTAATCTTACGATTTTTATTTATAGTCCTTCGTGTCTAAGAATTCACCGAGAGTCTTTCTAAGCAAGAATTTAAGAAAATTATTTTCATATTTCAATTTGCATTGTAGTTTTATTTTAATTTCTGGTTTTTACAAAAATATGTTTTAAAAAAAAAGCTCTTTAAGATTAATATATTGGTAATATGACTATAAATTTCAGTGCAATCATAATTCGTAAGGTAATCTAAGTAAATCGTAAGAACGCTTTATAAATTTCACCCTCAGTACGCCCAAATATTGTCCAAAATATTGTGAATTGAAACAAATAATGTAATAGTGATTGGATATTTGGTTTACCCGATTCCAAGGTGTTAGGGAATTCTGGATGGCGGTAGGGTTTTTCAAACCTGCCTGGCTAGCTACCACCCTCAATGTAAATCTGCCAAGGCCAAGTATTAGGTCATAATCGATAAAAAAAGGAGCAATGTTAAATGCCATTTTAAGTCATTTTTTCTTAGGATTGAACAATGATAAAATTCACATGTGTATTGAAAATGGAGTGTTATTATGACATCATTGTTTTTTTTTTATTTAGAGCCACCCGTGCAGCAGAATCCGGAGAAATCGCAGCCCCGGCCGTCACTGAAATCAAGGTAAGATTAATTCTATATCGTCACATTTTCGTATTATGGATGTCACCTGATGTTAAGTAAACAAAGTAAATAATTTTGTGTTAGTAATTACTAGCCAGTACAGCACCAATATTGAGCACGTAAACCTTAACCCTACTGCGTTGAAGTGTTTCAATCTCAACCTTAACCTATAATATACAAAGTATAAATATCGAATTAAATTTTGCAGGTCACTTTTCGCGGTTTCTTGTTAATGTTTATAATTCGTAATGACGTGTACGTGTACGCCACTCATTAAAGATAATTTTCTGCTTGACGTAAAGTATTCCACGCAATAGGGTTAAGCAAGAGGTATGTAAATACTCCAAAAATATTACTAGTTACAGCCCTCCGGACAGGAACCAACTATTTTTTTTCCCACCGCTTTGCGGTAGATAAAGGCGCTGCGCTCGTTCAATGCGAATAAGAAATCTGACGCGAAAATACGACTATAGGAGATTACCTACAAAGCATTGCGAAATATGTAACAAAAAGAAAGTTAGTATTTTTATCGTATACAGGATTGTTATAAATGTTTGCGGACTAGATTATATTGTCGTAGGATAGTGGAAGCAACTTTTAGTAGTGGTATAATTTTATTTCTTCATCTTGTAACCCAGCTTGCTATTTATTTTGAATTATTTTACTATTTTCCATCATAGGTTTATATGTACAAAGATAACATATTAAATTATCTTTGTTATTTAAAACTGTAGTTTGCTATTAATAATATAAAAAAATTAACAACTTTTATGAATCATGACACTTTATTCTGTTTAATAATTTTTGTGTTTTATGTGTGATACTATTCTTAATTCTATGTATCTCTCTTTAAAAGTCTTTGTATGATTATTGTTAATTTTGGTACATTATTAATTTATATTACATTGCAAATCTTTATTTTTTGCTTAATAAAAAATAAATTTCTATCAATTTATGAAGAACAGATTTATAAAAGTGCTACCATATTACTTTAAAAAGGAACAAAAATTACTTAGCGAGGTGAAGTGCTGATATAGAAAATTTTAATGCAATAAAAATAGGAATTATGTTACGTAATACTAAATACTAAAAAAAGAAAGCGAGATCAACCGTTAACTTGTCTGTTAAAACTTGTTAAAACGAGAACAATTTGAAAGTGTTACCTGAATTATGAAGTGTAACTGAAATTAATTATCAAATTTATCTATTTTTTTTTGTATTTGGTGAAATTTTTAGTGCGTTGTATTAATGTTTTATGGAATTTAGTATTATTTATTTAAATTTCGTCAGTGTTATTAGTGAATTTTGAAAATAAAGTGTTGTTTATTTATATAACTATAAAGTCATTAGTGAGTTTTTAAAACATGAAGTGTTATTAATTTATATAACGTTAAAGTTATTAGTGATTTTAGGAATAAAAAGTTTTGTTTATTTATGTAACTATAAAGTCATTAGTGAGTTTTCGAAACATGAAGTGTTATTAATTTATACAAAGTTAAAGTTATTAGTGAAGTTTAGGAATATAAAGTGTTGTTTATTTATATTTATTATCTTTTCAGTGAATTTTTGGAGTGTAGTGTTATTTATACATATTAAGTAAATTTTTAAGTAAGTTGGTGTTTTTTTTTCAGTGTGAATCGTTGTCTTTTATAAGGGTGGTGTTAAAATACGTTTGCAATCATAACATATAAGTTTAAACGGTTAGTTGCATTAATCATGCATTAAATTAAATAAAAATTTAATTGATGTGAAATATAATTTCAAAGTAAAGTCTTTTTATTATTAAATACCGAAATAACCCTAAACGTTGCGTATGTTATTATTAAAAAAATTTCGGGGACGCCAAAATAGAAAAAAAAGGAAAGTAATTCCTTAATATATTTTGACTATATAATGTACATACGGTTGCTTCCACTATGTCTTTTATAGAATATTTTTCGACAGTTATGACGTAATTTGGTAAATTTTCAATCAGTAATTAATGAAGTGCGTAATGTCAATTTTATAATTACATGTAATATTCAAATATTATTGATGTTTAATGTAAAACTTATGTTTTTTCTTTTCATATATAAAGCGCACCGTTCAGAGACGAGTCTTCACTGCGCAACCGTCAAAATTGTTGCGCGTTACATTTGTTAGCATTACAATCGATAAAGCGCCAAATGTCGACTGTATTTTTCCACTCAATCTCATCGTCTAAGACTGTCGAGAATTATCAATACGGTTCGTAATAGTTTACACAGTGGAGAGTTTTTTTAAAATAAATCTCATACGGTCTACGATCATCGTTTACGGGTCGCAGCTGCGTCGTGTTATCAAGTACGTACCTAAATATAAGTCATAAGAAATTAACTTGCACGAATATAATCGATTAAAAATTAAAAACCATAGTTATTAAATAAAAAAAAAACAATAACCTAATATATCGGATATTGATATTATTTCGTCAGCCTCTCTCTTTTTTAAGTTCGTTCAAAAGGAAACATCAAATAGAAAATTACATACGAGAATTTAAATTTTGATTGTTTGTCACAAAAGTTATTTTGTAGCTCTTTACAAAAATATAGTGTTGAATTAAAACATTTCCGTGTAACAAACTGTAACGTATAATTTTTGCGTTATGTCAAATGCGCACGTACCCCGGGCATAATTGGTATCATCTATTGGGCGGAAGTAAGTCGCAGCACTGCAAGCATTTTTTCTAATTCTTTTTAATTCATTTATATTGAATAAAATATTCTTATCGCGAAAGGCTTATGTAGGTACGACGTACGTTTCGATTCATGTAATGTTTAAAAAAATAATGCGATTTGTTATATTATTGCGCATTACCAACAGCGCAGCTACTCCCGGGCCAAATCGATAAAGCTATTGGACGGAGCTAGGTTGCTGTACTTCATTAGCTTCAGTCGTTCTGAAATTGCCTTCAGTGTTGGTTGTCTCGCAAATTCGTTTAGCATTTCTTTTGAAAAAACAAATTGTTAAAAATGGTGTCCAATATTCTAACGCTGGTGACGAAACTTGTTAAAAAACTTGGCAAAATTTCAATTATAAAGATTCTTAAAGGGTTAGTTATAATGGTTTTAACAGATATATAGATTAAAATATAGGTATATGAATACCGAAAAACTTACAATACCCTTAATTACATAATCGAGCTAAAATAACACTCATTTATAAAATTATTAATGGTGGTTTTTAATATGTTAATATTCAAGTTTTGGTTCTATTTTAATATCTGACAACACATATTTTTTCATAGCAATTCTGATTTATTATTTATTTATTTATTGTTTTTTATGTGAAAAAGAATTAAAAAATATATATAGAGCCGACGCCTTCAGATGTTTTTGATACCATTAAATAATATTAAATTTAGCAAAGATTAAATTTTTTTGATAAAAATTATAAAATTAGTACCAATATGTTGAAAAAAGCAAGTATTCATGTTACTTAAACAGTAAATTCCATGTTATTTTTGAATGTCATATAAAAGTTTCTCCTGCACGGGGTTATTAACAATTCCTAGAAATTAATGTTTACGCTTTATAAGAATTATAACGAAATTTCATGTAATTTGTATAAGCTATTTAGTTATTAATCACAGTAGTGTGTAACGAAATATGTATATATTTAACTAAATTTTTACAAATATGAATTCTGAATGCCTTATTTATTAATTCAAAACTAGACAGTTCTCAGAAGAATAAAATGAGCAACTTAGAGCTACGCTCGACGCTACCCACATAAAATCGATACAGCGGCCGGGATCGTCTATGAGCCCGCCGCGCTAACAGCAGTCTTCTATCATGCGTCTTTGAGGGCAGTTGGTTCTTGTTAATTCTGTATCAGATTATAAATAGATAGTGTAAGGTTTACATTTAAATTAAATTCACTTGTGACGCGTGGACGAGTTAAGATAGACAATCGAGTAGTATTACAGGTTCGTTACAAGATCTCTTCCCAGGGTACATCAACATTTGTCCTTTGGTATGCGGAGTGTATATGAAACCTTTGTTCTTTCAATGAGAATTTTGCTTGCATCTTTGTGCCACTGCGATAAAGCACTAACATGTGCTCACAGTAGCGCTTTGAATTTTCGTTTCAATATTTGTAAACTCGATTTATAAAAAATTCTTACGTATCGAAGCGTTAAATAGACGCAAGATTGTTCTGGAAGGAATCTATTGCGCAAGTCAGAGCTGCGCGAGACGATACCCGCTTATAATCGATACAGCGGCCGGAAGCGTCCCGGACCCGGCCGCACTAACTGCAGTCTTCTATCAAGCGTCTTTGAGGGCAGCCGGTTCTTGTTAATTCTATATTAGATTTATAACAGAGAGTGTGTTGCTTACATTTAAATTAAATCACTTGTGACGCGTGGACGAGTTAAGATAGACAATCGAGCAGTTTTACAG
>DWQX01003569.1:0-17399 GCA_018245475.1 Pharmacophagus antenor
AAAATGATCAGGTTTGGCCATAGGAATCTGAAATATCTAGACAGCTTTAGCTGCATTGACGACCTTTGATAAATAAGTAGGTTTTATTCTTAAAGGCCATCAAATTAAACGAAATAATCTACACTACTCCTATGGTCCGGTAATCGAACTCGGGACCTCCGGGATACAAGGCAACAGGGTACACCACTGCACACAGAGGCAGTCAGTTAATCTTATTATATCTTATTTATAGTTTATTCGCGTTTTTTATTATAACACTTTCCTGTTACGTCACTTGTGCAAGTTTGGTTGCAAGGTTGGCATATATTTTTGCTGTACATGCTAAACAGTACTACGAAAGTGTTATTTGTGATAATGATTTGTGGACGCTATGCTTTAATACCTCGTGGATTTTTTTATTCCTAAATTCATAAAACTTTCGGTCAACATCGGGAGGCCAGTCATAAGGTTCGTTGATGAAAAGATTAGTATCCAGCAATAAACTCTCGTCGCAAAAGTGGAAGCTTTTCTGATATCAATTTATAACTCCGTATAATATTTGCTGTAATAAAAATATTCTTTAATAATGTACATAATTTTTTCCATAACAAACTTGTTATTTTTCAGAAACATATGCGGACTCGGAAAATGCACTCTTTTTCTTCCACCGCTGCTTGCACACTTGGGGGAGATACAGCTGACTCATCAAAACAATAAACAAAGTATCGGGGCCCTATTTTATTATATTATTATGCAAGCCGCCCTATGATTTACGCTGCATAACTTGCTTTCTCGCGGAGAAGACGGAAAAATATTTTGATCCCAGAAAACGTAATTATCTTAACATTGTAAATTTTGACATCTGCATATATTTTTAACGATAGCTGTGTTTAATATCAATTCTCAGGTGTATTTTTTGTGTCACAGATATGTGTTCTTTAATTTTTTGTCAAAAATAATACTTGCAATAAAATAAGAAATAAATGAAAAGTGCCTTTTATGAAAAAATAGATAGTAACAAAGTATAACATACATCAATTTAATTATATGTATTAAACTAACTTAAGCTATAGGATAAAAATATGTATGTAATTCTGATTCAATCAAAAATGTACATAAAAATGTATTAAACCTTCAAATATTTTAGCTTTGTTTAAATTACATTGTAGCTATAACATAGTTTATATAAATATACGCCAATACTCATCAAACGAAATATTAGTATTTACATAAAACACGCCGTATATGAATAAATACACCACAATAAAAATGCAAATAATGTGGGTCATGATTCTAGAAATGTTCCCTTTTATTTGTAGTTTACCCTTTATCTCGTTAGAGGAGAAAATAGTAATATAGATTTCTATACTAAATATAGGATAAGTGCTTAAACTCACTAATGTTTATCCGCCACGACCGCAAACGTTGAGCGTTATCAATCAAGGAGCATTTCCCGGTACAAATTTATCACGGGCTTCTTATTGTGACGCCGGATAACACAATATCCATCGGATATCCGGAGGGGAGCTCAACATCATATTTTTATTATCATTATGTCAAAAAAATTGCTTGGCGGTTTAGTGTGGACATGGTCATTTAAAATAATGTCACGTGATCGACGTTAAAAAGTTTATGAATATTTTTTTATGACTTCCTCTTCAATGCCGTAATAATTTATGCGTTAATGAATTCTTCTTTCTTATTTAGAAGAAAAAAATAACAAAATTATATTGACTTAAATAATAAGAAAAAATCGTACACATACAGAACTTTTATTAAAGCTTTGTGAATTGTATTAATAACAAGTGTTATTAATAATACAAAAATCGAATTTCAAAATTTAAAAAAAAAAATAACAGTAATACACAGTTTTAATTACAAATTACATCATATCTATCTTTACATTATAAATTGTTCTAGTTCCTTCGTAAACAACACTACTTCTATAATATTGTATAACAAGTACGTACTAGAATAGTAAGGATTTTATTTGTTTTATCCCTTTTTTATTGTTTATAGTTTGTATGGCAAGTATGGACACATAAGTTGAACATGTTGATATATTTACAATTAGAAATAAAATAGTGTTTCTTTCAAAGATCGAAAATCCGGTTAGTAAGGGAGAATATACTCACGTAATATTTAATAAAATACTCGTAAAAAGTGCAAAGAATTTTAAATTTAACACATACCTTTATATTACGATGGGTAAATAACACTTTGTTATTAATACATGACGGCAAACGTTGAAGATGTAACTAAAAGGCTGCCTATGGAAGAGTATTTGCTATTATTTTTAAAAATTTATACACTTTGATGCTACAAAAATCATTTCTTTAACGTATATCCACTTTATATCTTCATTATCCATATTTTTATACCCATTTCTTGCAGAAGCGAGGCTTTTTTAACGGGGCGCTGCATATTATTGGCTGATTAATGATAACACAGTCACCTAGCTCCCACATTTCAGACGAAAACAAGTTTACACAAAAATGGTGGACGATTTAAAAAAATAGATGAACATCAGTTATAAAACGTTTTAATTGTAATAATTTAATTACTATTTAAAAGGGAAGAAGAAAATCATTTAGTTTTAAATTTAAATTATTAAATGAATACCTTATTTTTTTAGGAAATCGAAGTACGTTACTTACTTAATAATTTTATAATTAAATCTAAATATTTCATTACCTTTTCTTTGCTAAACCAGGAATAAAATCTTTTATTTTGATTATTGTCATAATATATTAAGTCATATACATCAAGTATTACTCAAGGTAAAATAGGTTTACAAATAGAAGAAGTACAGATAAGATATAAATTTTTATGTAATGGCTTTCCCTTGCATAATTATAATGTACTTCTCAAATTTTGTCAGATAGATTTGAAGAAGTAGGTTGTATTGATGTACTGACATACTAGTTGTTATTATGTGCGAGATGTTTCTCCATAGAGAATTAACAGGTATTCGTTGAATTTTACACTTGCTGTCGGAGAAGTCTTCTTTGGACACGGCAAGGAATTCAATATAATATTAAATTGTATAGAAATGTAATACTTGATTCAATCGATTATAACTTATAATAATTGATTATAATAATAATGCAGAAATTAATAGCAACTATTTCAATTAATATTTAACATGTGAAGTTCAAGAGAATATTTCTCTTAAAAGAAGTTACTAGGACAAATGATGAACTTCTAAGTACACTTTATATGAAAGAAAAAACTGGTTTTTGATTAGTATTGTACTATAAGCAAAGTGCTCTGTACAAAAAATTACTGTAATATTATAAAAAAAAAATTGTAATGAAATAAAGGATGCAGCAAGTAGCACAGCTGCGGGGCTTACAGGACCTTTACGATCAAGTATAATAAAAGTAATTTAAAAAATTATAAGCCCTTGCTCATCTTCTACTTACCACCAAGTTCATTTTATACTCTTCTTCATGCTTCATTATAAAACTACATTTTTAAACCAAAAATATCTCTTTTTTTAATTATCTCATTTAATATGAGATTTTTACTCTTCCATTAGAGAAAAACTAATTTGTTATAAATAAGCACATTTTACACATAAAAGAAATAACAAAAACCAAACAGCTCCGCTAATAATGATTGGTAAAGTATAAAAGAATTAATGGCAACTGTATGATATTTCCACCAGCTATTCACATCGTAATCTGTACTGAAACAATGAAACGAGTATGCACATTTAATATTCCACATCAGCTAGGTATTAATCAATCGTCTAGAAAGTTGGTTCGATCAATATCCGAATAACGACGTCCTGGTATAACACGAACATGTAACGTAAGGACGCATTCGTTAAATTTTTCAACAATGCAGATAGTTGTTCAAAATCAGCGGTATTATAAGGCATCTCGTCTCGCAGAAGAGTACGTAAGAGGAGTCCATGCCTTGAGGAATGAAGGAGGCGTTGTAGGCGTGTCTTTGAACAACCACGCCTTTTTAATAGGCGTGTCTTAATGATACGGATATTAAAGTTATACAATAATATAGTCCTTTGTAGATGTAAAATGTCTTCGGAATATGGGACGAGACGTTAAGTATCTTTCTATCATAACTTAATAAATTACTATTAAAAAGGTCACTACAGTACACACTAAATACATTAATATTGAGACAATTGTTTAATATACCTGTATTTTCATATTTTAATAGACAATACAATATAGCAGATTGTAAACAAAATTTAGAGGTTTATTAATACGAAAGTCTGATTAATCGTCTCAAATTAATGAATCGATTAATTCAAAGTATTTGTAATTAAAATTTATATTTACTCAACAATGACAATAATAACGTACATTATAACTCTTAATTGATGAAAATTATATTAATTTTTCCGAGAATCTTAGTAATTCGCGATTCTACTTTATTAGTTGATTTTAGAGATGATTATAATATGGGCGGAGTATTCCAACGACCACTTACGACATTCTGCGAGCGCCTACGAACATTTCTACCAACGTACATTCCGCCCAACGTTATCGGAACTCTAGCTTCACACATCTCACCCCTCCACCGCTGTAGAGATGCGAATAAAACGAAGCAGGGAAGGTCAAGAGAAAATGGACGTATTCGAGAAAACGCAATACGGAGGGATGAGGAAGAAAATCCAACAGGATACGAGGTTACGTAATATCAGTTGAGCGCGGGCGGTTGCTGCGTTAGCACGTCTATTTGTGACTAACGGTACACGGCAAACATAAACAACAACAGCGTGTTTACTGTCGTAAACAACGCAACAACCTCGCTAACCTTTGCTGTCACTTTTGCGGTAAGTACATAATCTATTGACTTTCATAAACAAAATTTAAACAGCATGTTATGATTCATTTCATTTAATAATTTATATTTTACTTTTACTGTTATAATAATGTTTTTTGAATTTTAAAAAACAAATCTCAATTATATTCTTTCAAAAATTTTCTTCCGGTCTGGATGTAATGTATAGCCCAATTAATGTCATTATTTATATAACGCTGATAATATAATTAAAACAATTTTACTAATAAAAATGCTTAGCATGTATTAAATTGTACGATGAAATAAATTTTTTAACGTCATGTATCTGTAAGGAGTTTGAAAATGTATAGAAAACACATAAAAAATAATATTTTCCCGTCGTATATTATTTTAAAATTATTCATCTAACTTTATTATTAAATCATTTTTATAGTCATTAACGTTATGACATTCATATGTTCTTGCTTTCTATAGTTTTCATTAAAAATAGACGGTTATGTTTGTTATTAGTATTAATATGAGATTATTTTATAATAAAACACCTAAAACTTTCTAATATTATTATGAAGCTGCGCTTTTTCAAAGATATTTTTTAAAATATTTCTACTATGATCGCACATCACCCCGATTTTTTTCTAAAGTATTATTACATTCTATTTGAACAGTATATTAAATATTTCACGTTTCGTGAAAAAGTTTTAAGTTTTTGACGTTGCATATATTTCATATTACAATCTTGTATAGTATACTTTTGTAATAATCATATTATATTTTTAATAAGGTTTCTATCTCCATTTAGTATAATACTTATAAAAACGCACATCATAATTAAAATAATACATGTATTATGATATAAACGATTAAACCGTGCATTTAATTATTTTTATTTATAAGCGCGATTTACAAATTGCTAAAACCTTTAAGTTAATTAAATATATTGTGTCTGATATATTAGTGTTATAATAATATTCGAATATCCGAATAACTGCAAAAACTTTGGACTAAGTCCTAGTTCAGAGGTAAAAGATATTTAAAAAATTTAATAACATATAAGGCATTTAAAACTTTAACATACATGTAAATCAAATTCAAAAAATGGCTAAAATTATTTATCTTCTGTTTGTTTTAAAAAAATTATATTCCTTATAAATAATTATTTTTGAATCTATTAGATATACAATAAAATAGGTTAATAGAATTTATACATATTACAATTTATATTTTTACAAACAATTTTCATAAAAGAGTTATATGCAAAAAAGAATTAATTTAGTAACAATAACATTTAAATATAACAAAGCTCTTTTAATAGTCAATGTCTTAATGATTAAATCGATCGCTTACCTAATTGTACTCTGTCTTGGATCGCAAATAACAATATATTTTCCACTTGTTTACGTGTAACTCCCCTTTGTTTACTGTTTACGGACGCGTCCCCGTGTCATACGGTCGAGGGGTGGTATTACATCCCCCATCCACCCTTGCAACGCTTCGTGCAATCATGAATCTTCACCTTAAAACTAAATAAGTTTAAAACGATAAGAAAAAATTATTTCGAAAAACAAAATTCTAAAAAGTGTTTTCTTTTGTTCTTGCGCTTTTCACATGAACACTGTAAATATTTTATATTAAAAAAAATGCATGGCTTACCTCTACAAGATGTAACAATAATGTTGGGATCGGGATATTAGCTATTATATAAAATGAGAGTAAAAGAGAAAAATGATGATAATAATAATATTTTATTATAAATAACATAAATTATGACATTCACCAGTGATTTTGTAACACAATATTGTTTTAAATCATGCCGGTTTATAATTATGCTTTACATATCAATTCCAATTCGTTTTAATTTTTTAAAAGTGATATAGTTATGTACCAAACTAACATTATATATAGCCAGTAAGTACGCTATTAATAAGCTATGAATTATTTTAATATGCCAAGTTGAAACGTGATATAAGAACAATAATTAAAAGACAATGAATCCAAATCGCATTGTGGCAATAGAAATTTAACTTTGTTTTAAAACATTAATTATTATAAAGTTACAAAACTTGTAACAGCGTAAAATAATAATTGTTATAAAGATCTAATTAAAGAATAACTGATCTGAATACTTGATTACAACAGCCAGAGGGTAATAAGCTAACCGCTGTACGGATTAATAATTCACAGACCCAACAATTGAATCTGCTCGCGATACCTGTTATTAAATATGCAAATTAGTTATTTATTCAAGTCGCGCCACTTCGACTCACAAAAGGGGAGATCTTTGTGGAGACTTTCGTTAATATTACCGTAACTGTGCTGTCATATCAACGGCACGACGTAGGGAATCCTCCCAATGACACTTCATATAATTTAAAACATTAATTTCAAGCTCGCATCCAAATATATCTCAAAAATACCAAATAACTGAATGATGGTAGGTGATTTTCGATCTCACCCGGTTAGCTACCATCCTCAATGTAAATCTGCCGCGTTAAATTATTGTCCCTTAAGATCCAGTAAAATCGAGGACAAGTGTTAGCCCATAACCGATAAAAAAAACTTTTAACCACATTAGCATTATACCTTTCACGTTATAAGGTGCGGTACATATTGATAGTTTCGTTTCAAATTTTTTTCCAAAAGTTCTATTTTATTTTTAATGTTTCTTGAGAACTTCGCCTAGTAGCTATACTTTAGGATGAAAAACTTTAAACTATGTTAGAAAATACAATCACCTTTAACCAAAATACTACGATCCATTAAAAAGACACATTTTTAATTAATACTAATTAGTAGAAAAATATGTCTTTTCAATTAGGTAATACTAACAGATTATATAAAGGACATTACAATAAGTCACACGATTTAATTATGTACAAACATTTGGCCGTTAATTTGTTTTTATTTATATAATAAATATTACAGAACAAAAAATTGCAAATTATCTCGACACAGTTAACTGCTTAACGAGGAAATAGAGTGTGTCGTTCTTATATGAAATATGTACGGTATCCCGTCAATAACAGGATGGAATAAGATAAGGAATTAACAATGCTGGTAGTTTCTCTTTGCCGAGGACCGACTCAGTAACGCAGTAGTTAGTGCAACAATTGGAGTAATGAGACTTTATATCTAAGATTTAAGATTAAGATTTTATGTCCAACAATAATGACTGCAGTACAGTAACTAGCACATCATTATTTTGAACAAGTGTATCCCTTAATTTAACTATCATCGCTGTATAGTATATTTTTTTTAATAAATAATATAGACATTTTTGCACACATAGTACTCTAATCTTAAAGAAGCCAAGCAGTATCTGTGGTATCTGTTATCAGAGACTGATATAAATATATTTTTCTATACACACTAATATATGTTAACAACCAGATATAGAACAAACTCGAATGCTCATCACATGTTACTCCTGAGCGGAAATCGTACCATCAACCGCTGGTTAAGAGGCAGGATTACTACCATTACACCAACGGACCAGATAAAAAACTCGAAAACTAACTACAATATAATTTTAGTATATGCAATATTATAAATACGTGCAATGAATGCTACTCACCATGACTAAAAAGCCTGTCTGTCAAAAACTGTCACTGTATCGCAGTGGTTAAGCCGGTTACTGAAGGAGGATTCTGGGACCACAGTGGAGTTTGGATTATGTTAGGATTTTTTCGATGCCGCCTAGCTAATTACCACTCTGTAAAATTGACGTCAATATGGCATTATTAACTTGAATGTTTTTTTTATTGGTTATGGATTAACATTTAGTTTCGATTTCACCTAATGTTAAGTGACAATCGGACTTTTTTTTTCTCGTTCCACCTGTTAAGTTTGGACAGGGCCTATTCTTTTCATTACCATTTTATTTTCTTATATGTTATTCTCACTTTTACTCCTTTCGTCTTCTTTCATACTCATACTAATTTTCTCGCTCACATATCTTCCCTTCCATATCATATTTCATTTCCTTCTAGCATACCTCACGCTCAAATAAAGAAGACATCAAATTTTTATTTCTTTACAATCTCTTATTCATTATTATATTTACTTTAAAAACAAATTTATACTGTCCTCTTCATCTATGAGCGATGGTATGCTGCCTTCCTCCATTTTCCTTCCCAATAGGGTTTCCACTTCCTTTCTCTCTTTCCCATAAATGGGACAGGTGGTGATTAGGTGTGACACAGTCTGGTCCATTCCGGGGTCACATGTGCACGCGGGACTCTCCTTGCATATAAACCTGTGCAGGTAGGAGGAGAATCCCCCGTGCCCCGTGAGCATTTGGACCAACCATCCCCCCATGTCCAACCGGAGAAATATTCGATAGGCCGGGACGGCGTCCGGAAAAAAGATCCGCGTTGTTGAAACCGTCGTCCCTTCTATATAGCGCCTGTTCCACTCCTCAAGCGTGTTCAGCCAGCTGTCGCTTGACGAATGAGACAGGACACTCCTCGTATGCTGATCTCCTTTTGAGCCTCAGGGCCGCTTCCTTGGCCAGCTGATCCACTCTCTCATTCCCCTCCAACCCCGCGTGCGCTTTCACCCAAAAGACAACAGGACTGTAGATAATGAAGTGTGCTCGTTCAGAATTCTTCTGGCTCACATATCTATGACTACCGGAACACAACAATGCCATTTTGGCGGCAGATTGACATTGATGGTAGTAGCTAGCCAAATGGGTTTTCAAAAATCCTACCATCATCCAGACTCCACTACACTTGTGACCGCCCGAGAACGGGACCCGGGACCGCAACGTTACAAGGCAAGTGGGTAAACCACTGCGCCATAGAGGCGGTCGAGAGGTTGTGGGGTGAGTATGTTTTACAATTTACGGTTTGAATATCAATATCATGTAAAATAAAAGTCAACTGTTAGCCTACTATCATTAAAAATAACCCTTAGTTACACTACTTTAATGTGAACTGTACATACTTTAACTCTTATATCAAAGTTCTTTACATCAGGTTATTGAAATTTGTTGTATAACTAACCAAATGTTTTAATCTTAATAAAAATCCCGTTATTTACATTGTCTATAAAGATTTAACTTAAAGTTAAATCATTTTCGAATAATATGATCGGACATTTGCATAATAACATCTGGTGTAATTTGTTTCCAAATAAAATTGCAATTTTATCAAATGAACATTTTTGATCGCCATAAAAATAGTCATGAATTGCTTACTTTACAACAGCGGACCGTAGACAAGACTAATCAAAATTATTAATTGAAGAATATTAAACAATAGCGAGGATACGACGTAGCCGCCGCTCCCTGGAGGATCGTTTAATTTAGATTATTTATAATACTGCGAGTGGGCCCCGGCCAAAGACGTCTGGCAATACAAGCTAATTTCAAAAATAAATATTGGCTCAATCAAACCACCGTCTTGGTCTCAAATACAACGGGTATATGAAACATTATTGCAATATTTAGGTTGTCTTTAAGTTTTTTTTTTTTAATTATATCGTCATTATCAATGACTTGCTTTACGGGCGAAATTCGTGTGATATACAAATATTAACAAAGTATAGATGTCATTATCCTTCACACAAAACCCCCACCCCCTTTTATACCCCCCAAAAGCTTCAACATTCATGGCAAAATACAGACTGCATTAAAATCGGTTAACCGTTTTAGACATGAAACCGAAACAAATTATCTTTCTCATATACATATATAATATTAATATGGAGTTTCGACTGCCTCCGTTGTCAACTGCACCACTTTACCGCTTGACCACCTGACTTTTTTTGAACACATTGAAACTTGCACTATCTATGCCTCAATTTTTTTTTATAACTATGTAATTCTTTAAAATTAGTCTATAAAATATTAGTTTATAAATGGCTTATGATCTGTCCATATGTAATATTTTATATAAATTTCAATATAAGCTGTAAACTGTGTATAATAATAATAACAAATAAATAAAATAAACACTTGCCACCTGAGTAGTGAGTCTGGATGGTGGTAGGGTTTTCCGAAACCGCCTCCTAAACCTACTACCCTCAATGACAATCTGCTGCCATAACAGCATTGTTGTTTTTCGGCAGCCGTATCTATGAGAACCAGAATTATTCTGAGCGAACACGCTCCAACGGCCACATTGTTACTTAACATCGCGTGAAATCAAGGTCAAGTGATAGCCCATAACCGATAAAATAAACGTTTGTTTTTTACGATACTTCATGACAGGTATTGCTTGGGGGTCTTTGAAAAAGAACCTACTCCGTACTCCAAGGTCAGTAACGCTTCTGCGACTCTTCCAGTGTTGCGGCTGTCGATGGCCTCTAATTTGTTTTCCTATCTTCTTTTACAACATTAATTATCAGCGCAAGCCTTAATTTTACCATGACGTAACATTTATTTTAGAATTATTATCATCATCGTAAGCTTCTATACATATATACTTTTCCCAAGAATGTCTTAGAATGGTGACTACCAATAATATATAATAAGCTCACGTATCTGCAAAAGTCAGAACATAGAAAGAATAAGATATTTTATATTTCTTCGTAATGACGACGTACAAATATTCCGTTATCATTCCGTTGCCTTCTACAGCAATGAAGGAACGATTAGAAAGAAAAAGGTTTATTGGTCAAATCTTACGGGAATCAGGAATATGTATAAAATATCCGACTAAGTCTGCATACAGTTTAATGTTTAATTTAATTCAACCTGTGGACATTATATTTTTCCAAATCACGGGAATATCCTTTAACTTTTAACTAAATTGCCGAAATAGTTATAAACGATTTTATATTAATAAAAGCGAGGTTGGAACGTCATTACCACGATCTGCAATCATAGACATTTTAGATCGTTCAATTGGTTGAACGATCAACAATTAATGTACTAAATGATTCAAATTTATCGTCGTTTATAAAACAGTGTGAAAAAAATATAAGGTATCTTGCGTTTGCTCGTGATTCCTTTGATGTTTTGGCTCCGTCGCTAACTGTAGATCGTATCGTAAAGGAGTCACATTGTTTTCAATAAATTAAACGGAGGACAAGAGGCCCGGTGCTGCGCAAACAGCCTCCGGCTTCAGTCAACACAATTATTATACTCGGACAGCCACCCTCCGTATTGATAAACATGCTCTAAATAAATTAACTGGACTTCTCGTAACGCACATTTGTTCTGTTTTACAGTTTTATATTTGTTAAATTGTTTTAGTTTCAATTCAATGTTTTAGATATACTTATAATAGTTATTACATATGAATTCTCCATTAATATGACAGATTGATTGCGTTTTACTCTGTAATCAAAAACTAAGTGTTTATTTCGGTTATTTGTTTTATTACATAAAACCATTTAAATTAAACACAAATACAAAAGTTGATCAAAATGTTACGTCACTCAATTTATAAAAAAAATCATGAAATTTACAATCAAATATTCAGTTCAAAATAAATTGACCAAACTTTAACAAAATTCATATGTGAAATATTGATTAATTATTTTTAATGCAAATGCGGAAAATAATAAATATAAAATCAGTATTTTGTTTCTCTTATTAGTTATTAATAATGATTAATGAAGACTGTAAATATTTCTTAGTATTCATTTGAAGTGTGAAAAACTTATTGTTTATGATATAATGATATAAAATAAATTTTTACAATTTTCAAATACCTTTAAAGTAATATTGAAAATGTAATATTGTTTCCGTTACAGGTACAACGACATCAAAATGAGCACGCAGCCATCGACCACAGCAACACGCACAAAGAAACAGAACCACGCTAATATACCTTGCCCGATAGAAGACTGCGCAAGATTCACATACGGAAAGCTTCCCGACCATCTTACAAAAATCCACGGCTTAACTGGAGCTGAGAGAGATTCTCTTAATGAACAACAGAGAAAAAGATTCTTTAACGGAGAATTGTGCCAAGTACGCTACCTTAAAGAATCTGCTATTCGCGACCTTTGGGGCACGGATTATGATGATCCTCGCATTAAAGCAAAAATCCATCAAAGTTACGCCCTGGTGAAGATAAGAATAATCCCACTTTCAGCGTCCCAACGCATAAGGCCACTTACTGAACAAGATGCTAACGTATTAACGGCTTACAATGCTAGAACTGCTCCACGTCCAGCTCGGGTTCAAAGAACCAGAACTCGAACCCGACCCTATCCGCCACCAGAGACCAGTCCAACTGCAAGCAGGGTTTCTAGCGAATCAAGCGAAGAGGAAAACGCTAGAACAAATTCATTACCACCATCGCCGCCTCCATCTTCTCCATCACTGCCGCCGTCACCAACACCGTACGAACTTCAACCAGTAGAGACGAGACTTCGTGACATATTCGATTCAAAAATGGATGCGGGTTACAAAGCGGTCATCGATGATATGAAGAAATCGATGACGATGGGCAGAAAGTTAGGACTCAGGAAACGAAAAACATACCGTACTTACCGCCGTTACGCAAAACGGTTGATCTCTTACCTTCATCGTCAGCATTCGCCACTCGCATACGATGTCGATGTTCTACTATGTGGAGAAAGACAAGTTTGCGCATTTTTAGATAGAATAAGCAGTGAGCACAAAACAAAAACATTAAGAAATTACATAGTGGCTGCTATCAAGTTATTAGACTCACGACTATTTGCAATTGAAACCGATCCAACATGCAAAGAAAAGGTTGCTTCAATGTCACGCATATATGATATTCTTCATGGACGTCTCAATGAATGCGATCGATTGCTTGCACAGAAAGAGACAATCAGCTCGAAAGACACAAGTTCAAACTTTGATAGTGACGATTTGCAACAAACTTTCAATGATAGCTACGTGGAATTGGTTTGAACGAAACCATTTATTTGCAAGATTTGTAATAACACTTCCCGTAATGTATTAGATGCAAAAAAATATTTCTGTTAATTCAACGTAAATAATACAAAAACAAATTTATGGACTACTTTTAATCCCGTAAAAAAATTACAAAAAAAAACGAATTTGAGAGGAATTTTTGTATGCGGAATCAATTTTTTCTTAATCTAAGAATATATTAAAATGACTTATGAGTGAATATTGAATTAATTTACTATAAAACAGATATATTTTCGGAGAATTCTTGAATTGCAAAAAGTTTTAATTTAATTATTCCTTTACCTTTTCGATCGCATATGAAGATTACGAATTGAAAAATTATACAGGTCATTATAAGTGGACAAAAAACGTGTAAAGAATGATCTCGTATCTAACATAATTTCACGAGTAACCCACAATATAATGTCGTAAATGGAAACGGATACAGAACAGAGAAGAAAGAATAGATTTGTTTAGTAATAATTGCATCACAGTTACTAATCTTAATTTATTAAAACAACAAAACCAAAATATATTACACTAGTCATACATTTTAGAGTTTATTAATAATATACGTAGATATGTGTAAGTTTTGGTAGACAAAACAGATCGTGAGTCATGTAATCAAAAGAAATGAAATAAGATGTAATGTTTATTTGAGTGAGCGGTGTACTGAATAGTCATTTAACAGCAGGAAATGTACCTCTGGTAACTAATTCTATGCGATGCGTGGAATTAATTAATGTTTAACGCATTTTAGATATTGTAAATTTTTCAATTGTAAATAATAATAAAAATACGTGTCTCAAGCAATAAGCTTTTCATATAATAAATTGCATATTAATTAAATAATTATCTAAAGTAAGATAATTAAATACGATAATTTATGTCATTAGCATCAACTTAAGTTGAAATGTGAAAATTTGTAAATAAATTTACTAATTATAGTTATAAAATTGCGTTTTATGGCACTAAATAAAGTATCATTAGAGTAAGAATTTCATGTGCAATAATATTAGTTTTATTCTTAGCATCATGTGATTATTTTAGTATGTTTAATCATTATAAGATTACATATAAGCTTAAATACTTAATTGTTACTTATTTGGGCTAAGAGCTATCAAGTCATAAATAACTGGTAAATGTTTTGACTCGGTTATAGTAAATAAATGTCCTAGACTTATGAATTGTTTCTTTTACATTAACCGTTTGAGCGCGGGGGATTTTTCATATGTATATCGTAAAATTGCGGAAAGTAAGGCATAGTTATTTTCACTTGACTTTAAATAGAATGTTTTGTTTTGTCGGTTATTACATGAGTGTTTATTTTTTATTGATATATTATAAAGAACTTAATTTTAAAGTATTAAAAACTGTAATAAACATGTATATAATTGTTCTGAACACCAGCTTGGTATCGCTTCTCCGCGTTCCTGGCTTCATAAGGTAAGCACAACGGCGCCTTTCCGCAGTTTTGGCATGGAATAAACGAAGCGCGATAGCGCTTTGCCGTACTCAAACGGTTAAGTCACGAAAATTTTAACCTTCTTCATGGTATTTCACGGGATAAAACGAAAACCTATGTTGGAGGTTTTGCTTTATTATCATCATCATTGAGTGCCATCCTCAAAATGAAGTTGGGCGGTCAGTCGGGCAAAACTTATTTTGATAGTTTCAAAGAAAGACATATCTCTCCTTCAGTTTATAGACGTTTTTTATGTTTAGTAAAACTAAACATTATAGTAGTGTGTAACTTAAGTGACAATTCTTTCAAAACTTTTTTATGACATTATACTTTCTAAGAATACATTAGCTGGAAGTTCATTCTATAACCTGTGCTCTTTTTTTATAAAATTACAAAGACTCGTACACGATCCCACCGGAAAGTAAGGAGAGATTTGGTCTACAGTAGTAAATCGCGCCAGTCTAGAGAAGCCTGTTCACTCTTCTCTTCGAAACGATTACGTCATATTTTCCATCCACGTAAATCGTTCCAATCCTTCCTTGTTCACATTATGAAAGACGAAGCAAAACGCTTTATAGGAATTGCGCGAAATATCGACAATGAAGCAATGTATGCCTGCTGTTCTAAACTGAAAACGTTAACGGAATCGAACTATGGAATTACTGTCAAAGGTCACGGTGGGTAAAGTAGCCATTAGCATCATGCCTCACCTAATATACAGTGGTAGGGTAATTATATTAGCATTTCCATTATAGCACTAATTCGTATTATGTAGGTAGATATAAACAATAATTGTGCCACAGCATTCGTAATAACCTCTGCTTGGCTATAATGCAGATAAAGCACAGTTTATATATGTTATATTCAATAATAATACTTGAATCCCATTGAATATCAATGTATATGGAACTGCATATTAATTGTCACTATGAAATTTTTTTATACACTTCAGAAGTTATTAAGTCCGTTTATAAAAAGAAATCTGCGCCATCTCGTGCTACTAATAATGAAGTTGATAAAAAATAATACCCTCTATAATAAAATACATATAAATTAAATTCTAGCAGTAATGGAAATAAACTATCTCGAACGTTAATTAAAAACTAAATTATTATATTTTAAGCTTAACAAATATTCCACTGTTTTACATGTGATACAAAAAAAGCTGTGATAAATATTATTTGTTAAGAATTTTGAAAGGAATAAATGTTTTGAATTTTTATCTACAATATAAATAAAAACATTAAAAAATATTCTGAAATTATTGTGGCTGACACCTAGTGAGTACTAGCAAAATTATTATTGCGTGTTATCGTATTTAAAAGTTTGTATTTCTCTTCCTTACTAGATGTCGCAACTGCTATAAAGTAACGTTTACCAAATTTATGCTGCCCTAGTAGATGGCGATCGTAACTGCCTGCTCCAGATTCTCCACTAAGAACGGCCACGTTCCAAGCATTCATTATTCTAGAACGCCGCCACCATTCTGCATAAACATCGAGTGTTCGTCGTGCTTCACAATCTAGCCGTTACTGCCCGCCCACTGAATTCTCTATTTTTAACGTCGTTGAGGCATCTCGCTTTCGTTACACTGTAACGCCCGTTATATTTTCTATCCCTAATTTATTACTGTCAATGTTTCTGGGCACTCGTTCAGTCTAAAAACGTCACGACGGTTGTATTTCTTGCTTCCCATACGTTTGTGAATAAAGAAAAAAACGTATTTAATTTAGTCTGTGTATATTTATTATTTTTTAAATGTATAAAATTTATGTATTTTGCTATGGAAAGACCGCTTAATTTCCATTTAATTAACTAAAATAATATAATCATTATATGTAATTTAAATTTGAATTATGAACCATTCGGTTTTTTAATATTATAATTAAGACATAACATTTTGACCAGACAGATTAAGTTAAAAAAAGACAAAATAAATATTGTCTTTAAAATTTAAATTTTTTTTTAATGAAATTTAATAGTTACCAAACTAAAATTTCATAACATTATAATGAACTATTTGTAACTATTTCATATGTAGGCTGCGTCGATGGACAAGTGAAGATCGTTTAGATGACAGCTCACAGCGGTACTATTTCGAGCGTCTTACACAAAATGCTATTTCTGTACCTCCAACACCTTGAACCGCTCATCAAGTACGTGCGACCTATTTATGATGATTTCAAGTCAATAGAATGTTCTGGAAATAAATAGTACCATTTCCAGTAATTTCAAAATTCACTTGGTAATGTCGAGATATTTAGAATCTATGT
Source organism: Pharmacophagus antenor (assembly GCA_018245475.1). Classification (NCBI taxonomy): domain Eukaryota; kingdom Metazoa; phylum Arthropoda; class Insecta; order Lepidoptera; family Papilionidae; genus Pharmacophagus; species Pharmacophagus antenor. Next base: position 17,333 of record DWQX01003569.1, read on the forward strand.
GATACATACTATCAGGTGTTTTTACATATTTTAATTATTATATATTAAATATTATTATGTATTATTA
>DWQX01003570.1:0-17398 GCA_018245475.1 Pharmacophagus antenor
TATAATTTTTATCAAAGAAGTTTTATGGACGTGACAAGGGCTGTAAAAATTTTTTCGATAAAAATACATATCTTTTTAGTAAATACATTCGTAATTTCATTTTTAAAAAATGCCTTTCAAAGTTCAGGTAATGATATCCTTATGCGTACAGATTGGATGGAATTTTACTCCTATCTGAAAAAATCGCGGGGAAATTGTTGAAAAAATCCGCGAATAGCGAAAAGGGTGGCCTCACATGTCACCGTGATGTGGGCGGGGCCGCCTTAGGGGTCACATTCTTACACATATCTCGCCGTTACGTGAAAGTATTGTCTTACCTACAACTTAATGCCAGTACGTGTTTACGTTCAATCAAAAAGACAGATTGTTTATTTAGAGTCTTGATGTTTTCATAAAACGTATGATAAGATTTTGAGTGTATTTGAATAATTAAGCGATGTAGCTAGTAAAATTGTATTTCTCAATGCGAAAGTAGAATTAGAAAAAGAAAAAGCTCTCTGTTATTTATCAGTGCACAGGGCGGTCGCATTAAAAATTTATAATAAACAGTTCATGAGTAACCAATTCGAAATCGGATGATGATTCTTCTTTAATAATAATGCACACAAGGTGTGCAATCATTCTTGACTGAGTTAAATGTGATTATGTAAAACCTATTTAATGAAGTAATTTTGAGTTTGACTTTAAAAATTATCACCTTATATCTAAAATTAAGAGCCTGTGCCGTCACCATAAGGGAAACTTTCTACTCAGAATTTTTTGAATTTTATTTGGCTTTGGATATGACATTAGTTAAAAGTGTGTAATTATTTGCGATAAGTTGTGTATGCTGATATACAGTAAGTAATAAGTAAACGTTACTGTGAAAGGACGACCTTTTAATAAGTGAAACTCTGAGCGAGCACGCTTTACCATTAACTGTAATAATGTCACTTAACATCACGTGAAGTAGACGTCAATATTTAGATCTTTGCCATTTTAAAATTCTAGCATTTGAAAATAATAATAACTATCCGGTGAAAGTTCACCGACTTACATCGAGCAGTTATTATGCTGCAAAATTACAACATACCGTATTTCCTTGTAATGCTCAATACGCAATCGGATATAATAATTTGCACGTTAATTATTTGATTTAATAGAGCTCGCCCGTTAATTAAATTGTGTGCGTACGTAATATTTTCTTTTTTTGCACGTAAGAAATTATTTACTATTAGCACGCACGAGGATTGATCATGTTTGTGCATTCATGCGGAATTGAAAATTATGCTGCGTATGATTTATTTTAAATACCATTAACTACCATACTATTAACCGGTGAATCTCGTTTACATTTTCATACTCAAACGGTGTCGAATGGAAGTTTTATTATTATTATTTTGAGTGACGCATGAAAGAAGGAAATGGGATGTGGTATGGAAGATAATAGAAAGGTATAGAAGAATGGAATAAAACGGAAGAAGAGGTATGACATCGCGATCATATATAAGCAAATAAATAAATAAAAGATAGTACAAGGCCCTGTCATATCGCAACAGGAGAGAGCGAGAATAAAAATAAAAAAATAGAAAAAAAAACCTTTATTATTAGGCTTCAGACGTCTGTTTGTGAGTCAGTCGGCGGACTCTATCTCGTGAAGTACCATACGTGGAATAAATAAAATTTATTAATAATAATTTTATTGGCGTTTATGTTACGTAGCCCTTCATTGCCTGATGGTCTGTTGACCATTTATTGATCTCATGTCACCGGTAATTTCTAGCTTTCGTAATAAAATATTGTTCTCAATATTTTAACACTTATAATTCTTTATAAATGTTCATTAAATTAATATCATCAAAATGGAATCACATTGAAAATGGTATCGTTTTTAAGTATTAAATATAAATATAGTACTGGAAATACGATTATTCTCTTTGTTTACTGTAAACGCTTATTTCATAGTACACTGCGTCAAAAGTTATAAATTATAGTACAATGTATTAGCTAAAACATCTTAGCTCTTGTATAGGATTGCGGCATTTAATCTTTAACAACTTGGGTTTTAACCAAGTTTAATATTGATTTACATTTTTAACATAACATTTTCATTGTTTATGGCGCCGAATATTGATACTTATGAACAAAAATGATATATATATTATAGCACGTGTACACTAAAATAGCATAGAGCTATTAGCAATCGACATTAGACAAATAAAAAAAATATTTGCCTACCTCCATCAGTGCAAACGTGCGTCAAAGTACACGCCGTTTCTCATTTTGATAACTTCGCACGAAAACCCCTTCAACGTCCACAACGTTAGAGATTTATTGAAATATTCCGTGTAGGCGTTTGAACGGTAACAAAGGCTCGAGTTCCGGCGATAACAGCTCGGGGGGTGGCGCGGGGTCGCGCGGGGGTCGCAGGGGTCGCGCGGCGCCGAGTTCAAGTTCATCAACTCGAGCTTCATTAGTGAAATCGATTCTTAAGTACAACGAGCTACGAACAAAATAACTACGTATTTATTTACTGACGTGTTCCGAAACGAAATATAATAAAATTTAAATTTTTACGTTATCACAGTTGACGCCTACGAGAATAGTAAATATCTTTCTTTTAACAATAAACTAACACTCGTCCTATATTTCACGAGATGCTTTGTTATAATGAGGCTGTAAAATGATATATATTAATAATTTGCTTCTCAGTTCTCACGTGTACGAATGTAATCAACACATGCGCCAGATTGTCATTTAGGGTGTTAACAAGTTAAACTACATTTAAATAATAATAATAATAATAGATTTTTATTCAACTCAGCAAGCATAATTCAATAAACGCACCAAAAAAATTATAAAATATATCACAGAGAGAAATGGATGTAACAAACAATAATATCTAATAATAATAATTTTATTGTGTTGCAACGCTGAGTCGAAAGGTTAGTTGCTTAGAGTGATGCTAATAATCCCAGAGGGATGGTGAGCGCTGATATTCTGCAGAAACCCGGGTGGATGCATAGCGATTTGAGACCGTAAAGTTACCAGGGTAAAATTGTCTCATTAGGCACGCGAAATACATCGTTTCATTATCAAATATCAAATAAACGTAAACCGTTCTCTATTTTCAATACTGCGGTAAGAGCGTCACGACAATAGACCAATAGCGAGATCTTGACAACGACAATAGACCAATAGCGAGATCTTGGCAACGGCAATAGATGACCTTACGTTACTCGCGCGAAGCTATTTCATTAATCTGTGCATCTTAGAATGGTAATGGTTGAGATGCATCGCTTACATTTGTAAATAGGTAGGTTACGGGTTGAACACGGGCCAGCGATTGCGGACGATAAAGTCCATTAAGGCAGTTTCTCACCGCCGTATAGCGATATTAAACAAATCTCACGTCTAAATTATGCAAATCGATCATAATTATTCGTTACTTAGAGCGTATTAAAGGTTTTTAAAAGTTATGAAATGTTTTCGCTAAAACGGACGTCGGCTAAATGTAATAATATTGCTTAATATAAAATTACAATTTTGATAAAGCAATAAAATTTAAAATTACCTAATAATAATAATAGATATGTGATAAATATTAACAAGATGATATTGAATAAGCCTCACATATGTATATGAATATGATCGGCTTAGTAGTTTCCGTGCTACGATGTCAGCGACAGAAAGATGTTATACTCGTATTATATACATGAAACCCTCTTTTACACTTTGAAGGTAAAACATAATTTACAATATACAGAGATCATTAAATAAAACAAAAAATAACTCGCCAATTTCCGCTTTGTTCGATCTCAAATACTAGGAATAAAATACAATTTCGCAGCGGTTCGTCACTACGCGAAGCATACTCAGAGGAAATTAGCTAAGAAACTTTCGTTTCATTTAACCGTGGAGATCAGACAAAGTAATGGAAAACATTGAGATGAGAAAAATCAATCATTAATTTTTGCCCATTTTATTCTTGATATTTCAAAAATAATGATGAAAATAATTTTGTTATAAGTCATACTTTAAAAAATGTAACATAAACACATCCGCGACAAATTCGCAACCTCGTACATTTCGCCGGTAAAAAAAACATATAGCACATCAATTTCGTTTGCACCAATGCAACGTCAAGGGGTTTATAAGCGTAAAACTGTTTGGTTAGTGTTGAGCTATTTACTTGTCGACACAGCACGCGACAATGCTGCGACCACTTTTTTTAACGGTCCTTTTTAATGAAATCACGCGACGAGATTGCTTAGTGATATAAGTATTGGGTGTTTCTAAATCGCATTTATTATATTTCAGCTTATATCGGTGGTTTTTTTTTAATTTCGTTCTCCCATGTTGCGATATGACCGGGGCTTGTATTATCTTAATTTATTTATTTTCTTATATACTATCGCGCTGTCATACATCTTCTCTTTATCGGTGGTTCCAATGTCTTGGTTGAACAAGAAAAACTGTCGTCGACTGACCGTTGATTATTGTTTAAAGTAAATGGATAGGCGCGAGTCGTAATCGCACCGCGAAGGGTTACGTGCCATGAGCGCTGGTAAAATCACTTTTTCTTGTACACGATTGTTTTATATTCGTCTCTTATCGTAGCGGCAATAGAAGTAAGCGATTTGTAAAAAATAATTAACATACTATCTATTGCGATCCACGAAATAGAGTGCACTGACAGACGGTTAGGCAGACAGCCTGACGGACAGCGGAGGCTTAGTAATAGGATTCTGTTTGTCACCCTTTCGGTACGGAACCCTGATGTTTGTTACACGTTTCGACTGCTTGTATATTGCGAGAGTCCCGCGCTTGATTCCCATGCCGCAGGTTTAATAGAGTCTGGATTCTGGTAGAGTTCTACGAACCCGTCTGGCTCCCTACAACCGTCAACGTCAATCTGCCGCCCTAATAGTACTACCGTGTTCCGTTAGTTATACAAGTGAGAGCCGGGAGTATTTTGGGCGTGCGCTCTTCCCCCTCTACGGCACGATTGTCACTTAACATCAGGTGAAAACGTAGTCACATTTCAACACATAATCGATAAAAAAAGACGTTTTCGATCGTGCACTCACTTAGCTGATTAAATAATAGCGAATGTTCACAATGGTAAAAGTACTGGGCGGCTGATTGGCGACTCGTCCATAAATCGTTAAGCCGTGTTTCTTATGAAGTTTGGTGCGATTAACTTTTTGTAGTTCTTATTTCAGGGTCGGAGTCGCGGCTACATATGTGCATTGAGACATTAGATATAAGGATGACGTCACGGAAAGGTCTTTATACCCACTTCATTATAATAGCTACTTCGCCCTTTCAATCAGTACATAGTAATATAGGCACGACTACACTGCTTGGTGAGAGATATATGAGACCTGCTGTGACTTAGAGCTTTCGGTAAAAGAGGCTTATAAATAGTGATAGGTGTTTGTATATAGAGACTGATTAAAATATAATATATATATATTTTATTTGAAAAAAATAATCTGTTTATTTTAGCAAAATTTAAATGTACTGAATTTTATAAAAAAATATAACATGGCCGTTCAAGCACATATTACATGAAATCGATTACTGAAAAAGCTGCAACGTGTTCAAAAATATATAATCTGTGTTAAAATGAAATATTTCATACAGTCTCTGAAATAAGGTTTAATATTGATTGGCGCACTGTTCGTTACGACATTAAATATTTCACATATGCCATGGGAACGTAAGAAAGGGAGCATGTATGGGGTAGGGTGATATGTAGGCGGGTAAAATGGAGAAAAATTGCCGATTCATTGCATACTCCTCCACCATTGGTAAAATCGTCTTCGAAGAAAGTGTAGCAAACATTTTCTTGAGTGTGTCTCGCCTTACTTCTTAGCGGTGATAAAGAAACATTTTTCATGACTAAAAAAAATATTATTTTGGGAACTAATAGGGTAATCATTTTTATCATATCAATCAATCAATAGCATTAGGTTTTTTACCGCCTTCGTGGCGCGGCGTTTCTCTCTCGCCTTGCAACTTGAGGTACTGGATTTGATTCGGTCCCAGGAGTAGTCGAGTGTGATTTTTGGTACCCGCCTACTGCTACCACCTTCAATGTCAACCTACTACCATCACAGCATGGCTGTACCGTACTTCACGCTCCATGACCTCATTATCACTTAACATCAGGTGAAATATTAGCTTATTATTATATTAGCTTAGCAATTCTTAGCTCATTGAATATAAAGAAATATACTAATTTTATGTCAATTATATAAGTATTATTGTACTCACAAATAATTTTACGTAATAAAATGTTAATTACAAATAGATAATTCTTCGTGTAATTTTCATAAATTTTTATTATATTTTTTTTTATTTCATTTTATTAATGGAATAAGCAAATTTTCATTACCTCCTTTTTTCTCTTCATTTCTTTTGTGTTTTTTCTCCTTAGTGCACACTATTATTGTTATTATTATTTTGAAAATTATTTATTAACATGTATGTCAACCCTAAGGTAGATTGGCAGAGAATGCAATTTGGCATTTAGTCCACCTCATGTTCAAATGAGTGCATTAAACTTTAAATAAATAAATAATGTTACTGGCGTTAGTTCTCTTTTGCTAGAAATCAATCGGAATAAGGTATTAATAAAAAAAATGACTTGCTTTTGTTCGATACGCCATTTGAAACGCATTATTTTTAAGCTCAGAAATCAAAAAATACTGGCATAAAATGTGAATATTAAAAACATCGAAGCATTCGTGGGTGATTTTATTTTCCCAGTACTGGCATATTTTCATATGGCCACCGATGACAACGCATTTCATAATCTGCCGGCGTGGCCAGAGGAAAATGTACCTTAAAGCTGTAATGAATATGATTTATTACGAAGTGTTTTGAATAACAATCCCTATTTTGCGATTCCATACGATTTCACCGAGTAATGATTTGCCTCGTAATGAGGGAGACGCGCGAATAATATTCCGTGAGGAAATCCATAGATTGTAAACGTTTGGTGTGGTGCTAACAAAAAAAAAATATATTTCGATTTAGGTGAAATGTATAAAATTGAAATGTAATAATTCGATTCTAATTTATTTTTATACGTTTAAGCCTGTGTTGATTGAAAAAGATATTAGATCTATTTTATTGGATAAATATTTATGTCGTATTACATCTGATTTCATCATAATTTTATTAAAAAAAAATCTCTAATTGTTAAATGTACATTTCAATAATCGACTGGATTTTAAGTCGCAGAAAAATAAACAAATATTATCATTTCTAGCTGGACGCTTTTGCACCGAAACGTTTATGACCCGTCGAGGAAAATATGTGTTCTTCCGGTGTTCATCATTGCTGTTATTGCTTCCACACGACGGCTACACCTTTTTTCCCCGCCTTTACCTCAACGCGATCATAACTACGGAACACAGGCGTCTGATCACAAGATTACTGCTAAGTGATTCAATACAATTTCTTTTCGCGCTATTTGAAATGCGATTGCGCGTTGAAAAAAAGCAGTTTGTTTTGACGATTGCACCGCCATCGGCGAGCCGTGACGGCCGTCCGATTGCGCATCTATTGAGTGGTGATCGATCACGTATTTGGTTGGGTGATTGCTAATGGCGTTCACAATCCAGTGCCTCCAAGCTTCGAGTGCACGTCTAGCAGTTATGGATTACATTAACACTAGATCTACCAACGGCTTTGAACCCTGATAGACTTTTCTTTTTTATATTTAATTTAAAAAGATTTCTCGTACTTAACAAGGTAATGGAACGAGCGATTTATCTAATAAAAACATGAAAGTATATTAGGAAATCGTTTTGGTTGAAATGGATGAACATAATTCGGCTGCCACCGTGGCGTAGCGGTTTACCTTTTGCCTTTTATAGCAAGGTGCCGGATTCGATTTCTGGGTCAGGAGTTGAGGGTATAGGTTTCCAAACCCGTTGGTTCGCTACCACTCTCAATGTCAATCTGCCGCTATAACAGCATTACTGTGTTTCGGCATTAATACATCTGTGAGACAGGGGTTTTCTGAGCGAACAAGCTTCATCATCTATGGTCGCATTTTCACTTAACATCGAGTGAAATCGAGGTCAAATGTTCGCCCATACACGATTAAAATCAAACTTGCTGTAAACCTAATATTAAACATTTCATTATTATTAACGTATATAAATTAATTACATTTTTTTACCGAAAGTTATGTACTTGGTTTGCATAATGTAATATGGACTAAAAGTTATCGGAAATATCTCTTAGATTTCTGTTACAAAGCGATAAAGTTACAAAAGCGTATACTTGGATCTGAAATAATCCATCTAAATTTTTACCAATTTATTTTTAGTCTGGTTAAATATCTTGCAGTATTAAATAATTTAAGGTTATTAAACATAAATTGAAAACAATGGGATAAAGTAGACGTGATAAAACCACGTAAACAGTAAAATAAAGATTTATTTATGAAATTGTTTTTATCCATAAATCGGCACAATTGTATAAAACTAATGTACTTACAGTAAATATATGCATAACTATGTACATTACTGTAAATGGTATCGTAATATGGCTCCATATTTTTATCGGCGATGTAGTAGACAATGCTAGCAAGAAAAAGCATACTCTTTGAACTTGAATTCGAATTTAAGACCCTTTTTCATATGTAACATCCTGTGCCTTATATCCAACAGTGTTTTATACGTTGTTTGTTCACGCTAATTCTATGTATAATGTATGTAAGGTATAATGTATGGTAGCCCTTGAAACCTACACGGGGCTAATTCCCAACGCAAGTGGGAGCAGTTGTTCTACCTTAACAAGCGATGGCAACTCATCTCATTACTGTTGACAGCATATTACATAAAGAGCTCCGAGCATTGTCGGAAGGACGGCAACATTTTTCATAGAAAAAAAATACTTGTCGAAATGCCTCCAACGTCCCCGAGGCCATGATGTAACGAGTGCCAGTGTATGGAGACTCTTGACATGAAAAGCTCTCCACGTCACCCGCCACTGTCCCTCTCTGACGCAACGTACACGACAGGGACGCGCATAATACTACTTCTCGTCATATTTTTCCCTTTACCACCCTACCCATCTGAAGCGTTCCTTTATATAAAAGAGGTTCTTGAGAAAATAATAACGGGTCTGCTCAAAGGGCGTCCAACTTTTGCTATTTCGTGCTTTGATTCTTCGCTCCGCAAAGAATTTCTCGAGGCCACAAAGGGAATTTCCCTTGCGATATTAAGCAAGGATTTAATTTTCGATTCAAAAACGTTACCTGCTACACGAATTGTTGTTTGGGTTTTTCATAATTTTTAATAGCATATTTGTTTTATGAAGCATAGAGGTAAGTGAAGCGAAAAGCATATTTTTACATATAAGTCAGTTATTTTATTTGCATATGGTTACATTCGAATGGATTATTATTATTAAATTACGAAAATTTATCTTCAGAGTTAGTCTCGAAGATTCTATTAGGAGGTTTTTTCATCAGAACTAAACACTTACATCAATGTTTTGCCCAATTATTGTTGTTCGTGATACATTCACTATATAGTCCATAGCTTGCACAGATTTCACAAATTTAATGATATACAAAGCAAATAAAAAAATAAATAATTCATATAATACATGTTTTACAACATTAAAAATATATCACCGGGATGCATTTCTAAACTAGCAGTAAAATTAGTAGCTTATAGCCTGTACAGATTTCACAGATTCAATTGTATCCAATGCTAATAAATAAAGAAGTCATACGAAATACGTTTCACATAATTAAGAATTTATCACTACAATACGTTTATAGTGTCGCGTGCCAAACACGAAGCAATAAAGTCTTGAACATCTCATCGCGGGCTCCTACAGCGGGCTGATTTTATGAGGACAAATGATGAAAATACTCAACGTTTCATTGTGGAACTTGGTCCGCTGCTAGCGTTCTTCGTGCCTCCTCCACGCTCCTATACATGTGTACAGAAGGGCGAAGTTATTTGCCTTCGCTTCTCTTCCGTCCATTCGCCCCTCCACTTCGCCCCCTCTGCTTCCGGTTTCCATATTCCTCTTACCACCCGTACCGCTCAGTATGTAGAAAATTGAACTCTAAGTGAGTAGAAATAGATTTGAAAATCGATCGACATGTTGCTTGCTATTTTTCTTCAAAACTCGAAAGCGATGTTACGTTTCACCCGCGTAAAAGAATTTCAACTTAATAACAGAACGTACATGTTACGATTTGCCGATACAATTCGTTGGCGTTTAGGTTGTTTCATAACTGGCGCCCAAGGTTCATACACCTCGCAGCGGGCATGGACTGTACGAAAAAACATATTTTTCAGATAACGACAATGAGAAAGGAAAATATTCAGATGGAAATTCTTCGATACGGCGCGCCTGGTGCGCCCGCGTGGAAGATATTAAGGGGCGTGCGCTACTTAGCGATATTTTTCGACATGCTTTACTTTTATTGCCAACTGCGACATCGGATACCCGTTTGTCGTATTTCATACGGGCGCTATTAAGATGCGAGCATTAAAATTGTATTACGAATTTGCCAGACAATACGCTGCCTCGATGTATTCCAGAAACTGTCACGGTCCGTGTAACTCGTGCGAAAATGGAACAATTAATTGTGAAAATGGAAAAAAATATATAACGTAAAATACGTTCCGAAATTGGAATACGTTGTGAAATTAAATACTAAATGACAACCGAAATATGTTTTTACTTATGTGTGGGCATTATATGGTCGGCGTACGCGTATAACTATTTTGGTAAATTCACTTTTAACACCTTATATACATAAAATCATCATGAAATATTTTATAGCAATCTAAATTCAAAGAAACACGTATTTGATTTTCTCCAAACGTAACATTTTCAAACCTTTGTTAGAAGTTTTAACTATGTAGACATAAAAATGGTCAAAGGCGAGTCGGACTCACACCACAATGGGTTATGCACCATAAACGCCAGACTGACGGTAAAACTTAGTAATAGGGTCCCGTTTGTCACCTTACGGGACACGGAACTCTAAAAACTAATAGAATAAATTATTGATGTACTAACATGTTTCGACTATTTATAGTTCCAAGACATAAATGTAAATGATACCAGGTTTCATTGTTTACAGAAGTGGTCCAGTTTGTATTGTGGTAAGGTTTTTTCGAACCCGCTTTTCTAGCAACCAAGCTCATATTGCTAATCTTACGCCATGATAATATTGCTGTGTTCAGACAGTCAAATCTATGAGAGTCGGAGTAATTCACCATCTTTTTGTCTCATTATCGCTTAATAGCAGGAACATGAGATTAAGGTTATGTAGTCTGTTACAGATCAAAAAAAAAACTGTATTGTAAAATAACAAATATTTTTAAAATGTAGTCACAATCCTGTTATAAATAAAAAATAGACTAAAATCGCTGGAGTTAAAGCTACCTAACACAGCAAAGGGACTGGACAAATTACTAAAGAACTTCGCATTCTGAAAATCATTGTACGAACATCCCGGCGGGATATTAAGTAACACGATATTAGCATCCCCCCATTCGGAATGAGACAACAGCATGGATTAAATGCTTAATTAGAGAGAGACAGAGTAAACCAGAGGGGGACGATCTTGTCTAAAGGACATTGGCCTCTAGGGCACGCTACTGTTGATTCGAACTCCTTTTTAATTCCTTTTTTATTAATTATAACGACCGCGATATCTTGATCTAAGATACGTTTTAATATTTATTATATATATTAAATGCAAACATTATTATAATTTACATTACGAAGCAGTTGCGTTTTATTATGAAATAAATTTTGTCGCGCGTCACTTGTAGTTCGTAGACCATAAATTTTGTTTTATAGTGTTGGCGAACTGGTGACTGGAATATTTCACCTATAGTTCTTATTATTATTGTTCTCAATTTTGATTAGTACCCATTAGGATAATAAAGAAATTTGACTTAAATTATGTCGATTCACTGTTATGAAGACCGTTTTGCGGCTTACAATAAATAAAAAAAAAATAGTTTCTTTACAAATTATGAAGATGCGTGAGGCCTTTTATATTTTGAAAACATTACGGTTATTTTTGTAATGTCACGAAAGAATTACATGATATTCTCTGTGTGTTCAAAAATAATGATTATAATGGAAATATGAAGAAGAACGTTATGCTTCATCATGCATAGAGAAGCAACAAAAAGATGCGTGTTAAACACAAACACTCCTTTTGTCTCGGCTGAAAATTGTTTTAACCAGTTTTTGATTTTTCTATTAAGATATATATTATTTTTCACCTATATATAAGTATTAAAAATCGTTATTATTATTTAATCTGTGTATAAATCAGGATTATTAAAAGAAATTTTGTGTGTATTACGAAATTAGACGGTTCTTGAATTAAGCGATTTAGATTTTGCACGGTTTTTAAATAAAAACAATTATTTTTAGCTTAACTATCATTAATTATTTATATATAATGGATCGTCTAGCTATAAGAATAAGATCAAAGAGAAATATCGGTATTTAAAAATCGTGTTAAAGGGAAGTCATATAATTTCGTATACCTCGCGATGAATATCCCGATGGTGACAAGTGTATTCGGATTTTAGTCTTTAAATATTCATCAAAGTGTTATTAAATAAAGTATCAAGGTGCGTAAAGTGAGCAACATTTCTTAAACGCCCCAGACTCCACCGTCTCATTAAGGAGCTTTTTTCTCAACAACTCAACGACGGTTTTACTGCGGACTTAATGGGCAGAGCGGCCGCTGGCCTCGATGTAAACTTGGCAATGATAGGAGTGCTAACAGGGGGAGGCACGGGGAAATTGGGTCGCCCTTTGACTTAATTTTTTTCCATCAAGGTCGCCCATAATCAATACGAGGGTGGTCCAAATTTACGCCCGCGAGTAATTAGATATTTGGGGTATCGATTTTGGGGCAGGTCGTGCTAATCGATTGCGGGAAAATCGTATCCATCCGCGTTTTGTGTAGGCGAAGCGCATTACGATTGCTTGATTATAATAATAGGATGTATTTACTTATTATTTATATTAAAATACTCCGATGGTACATATAAGGATTGTTGAAATTTATAATATTAAAACTTAAACCTTGTAACACGACCGGTGCGAGCATATTTCATTAATAAATAAAATAGTTTTGCGAGAACAAAAATAGATTTAATCTTTTTGTCCGTTGGTAACAACACTTGACCTCAGTTTTGCCTAATGTTAAGTGACAAAGAGGTCAAAGCGTGTTCGCTCAGAATACTTCAGGCTGTCACATGTATGGCCGGTTTAACACAGCAATGGTGTTATGGCAGCAGATTGACATTGACGGCGGTAGCTAGCTAAGCGCGTGCGAAAACCAAACCAAAATACATATTCAAATACACATGTGGCCAGGAAATTGAATCCTGGACCTACACGTTACGAGACAAGCGATAAATTACTGCGCCACAGAGGCAGTCGTCAGATAATTTGATATTTTTTAAATTGTTCAATTGAATTTTTACTAAAGAAAGCTTTATTGTGTTAATTTTGAAAAGAATTTAATATACCTATAATAACAATCTCATTTTAGACGCATAAGAGCTATGCCGTAAGTATGCCACAGACAAGCAATAATGCCTAAAATTAAACACTCTTCTTTTTTATTGAAGGTAAAAACCATTTAAGTTTTCATCGTAATTTATGTATAATAACTTTTCTGTTATTTAAAAAGATAAAAAAGAGTGTTATTTATGAATATTATATGCAGCAACATATAAAAAAGAGATCTTAAATAATTCTAACAAAGGAAGTAGTTTAATAAGGAAGGATGCCGATTAAAAATAATTTGAGTATACATAACACAACGCTAAATCTGGGACATCCGCACCATATCAACTGAATGGGTTATAATGTTAGAATAAATAGACTGCAAGATTATGCTACACCATTTCCTCTAATAAGCAATTAGTTTTGGGCCCGGTACGGCATCCTTTAATTAGTAGATAACTTTACGGGACCACCGACTTCCTGCATAAGTAGACACGGCTTGGCATTTATTGTAGTTATCAGGAAGATTTTTTAGATAAGGGTGCTTGTTTATCGACGAAGGGGCGGAATACTTTTGAAGTTTCGACGTTTATATTATCTGGAGTGTTATTATAAAAAAATAACTTTTGTGTGTCTGTTGTTGTAATAATTAAATAGATTCTGATCTATGTAGTATTTAGAACTCAACAGTCTGTGTGGTGTAGCGGTTAACTTTTATGCTTCGTAAGAACGTGATCCTTATTTCAATTCCGGTGCCGCATTATAACTAGTGGATAATGATAGTTTGGAAAGTTAAAATGTTTTTGTACCCGTATAGTTAACGCCCCGTGTCGATTTGATGTGCTGCGACAGTCACCGGTTAGGGCCTCAATTTATATTCAAATCGTATGAAACTGTTATCGAGTGTTAGAGTATTATCGATAAAAAGTACATTATAAAGAGGTGAAAACATTAAAACGTAATAGATGAATTCTTTACGTATAATTTCTAGAATCACTGATTGTGTACGAATAGTAATCTTAAATTATTCTGTCGATGAGATCAAAAACAATCGTGATATCGCCTATCATATGTATATAATATATACATAAGTATAGATATACGTTATTGCGTCATGCAAAAATTATTGGACGGATTTTTTTTAATTTAGTATAATAAGCATAACGTCTACCCATTGTATCTAATCAAAAATAAATAAATAAAAATAATAACAGCGACAATGCTGGATAAAGTGTATACGTATATAGTAAGCCTTAAAGTTATAGCAATCATTGATAAAAATACAGAAAACCGCCTCTGATGCCACGGGCACATAAAAACATTTCCACGAGATCCCGTAGTCCAAATAGCTTTAAATCAGCCGGAACATAAAACAAATAAAGGCCGCCCCCTGTCAACTTGGTGGTCAAATATAAAGAAAGACCTCAAGCAAACCTTGTTGCCTCAACCGACAATCCAAGACCGATTGTCTTGGCGTAGAAGAGTGAGGAGAACCGACCCCAAATAATGGGAAACGGGAAGGACAAAGAAGAATAACAGCTGATCACCCTGGTTCATTAAAAAAAATTTCAATACATTCAATTTAGCATTCTGTTAAAAGTTTGTTGAAAGTTTTATCCTATAGTAAACTTATATTTTTAACAAATAAGGAAGGAAGTGAATTTAAATTTAAAGATAATTTGTTTTAACTTTTCTAACATAACCTAATAAATTTAAAGTTTGTCATTTTGTTATTTCTGACGAATACATTCGTCCTTAGTAAAGTACTAAGATCCATGAATGAGACATTGTTCAACAGTTTTGATACTATTTACAAATTATGTAAGAGATATTACTGTAAGTTATACGATTTAAGTTTCACCGCAGTCAATTGAACAAAAGTTCGCTGGTTAATTAATTTTTAATTTATATTTAATTTAGATTATAAAATAAAAAATTGTAAATTATCAGCACACTGTTAACTATTTAATATTTATAAATGTTTTCATCGTATACAGGACTTACATTTTTAACAAATCTTATGGGAGATCTTCAAATGTGTGGAGGGCATTTTATGTTCATTTCGATTTATCCACAAAAAAAATCTACTTATCGACGAAGCGTGTAGGGACAGCAAAAAACCGAGTGTAATGAAAGGCACAAAGCTTCTTACAATATTTGTTTGGAAGGCGGAATGCGGTAGCCGAGCAGTGCGCAAATATACGCATTGTAGGAACGGTCAACACACTCACGCGGTAAGCGCGCCGATAGGTAGTAGGGTCAGCAGAATCAGCAGAATATATGAATTGAATGCTTTATGCAAAATTACACACTAGTCTGCAGCTCATGGAATGTACTCATAAAGAAAATAATCGTAGCCTAATTCTGACAACACAGTTGTAAGTCTTGTAATAAATTCATTAAAACGGAACTGGCCTTTATTTAAAAAAAAAAAAACATTTATACATGGTTTTTTTAATGTATATCAAACTATGTTATAATATTTTTTGTTTGGAGGTTGATGTCAATTGATATAAATATTTTATTGACAGATGACAAAGTTCGAGTCATTTTAAAAAATATCTTAAAATGCATGCAACGCTTTTGTACATTGAAATGATTGACATTTATGAATCGATCTATCGATATTTCTAAGCTTATTAGAACATATTATACCACTTTTTAATTGAATTTACTATTAAATATATATTGTACACGTATATTTTAGACAGGAGTATCAATTTTGTAAAGTCCATTTAAAATTAAATAAATAAAAACGCGTTTTCTTTGTTTAATGAACTATATATTATTCGTTTTTATTTACTGCAACTAATATGAAGAACGAATTAATCGATTTAAATTTAATACGATTTTTATTAAAGGCTTTCTCGTCCAAAATGTTCTTAGCTGTTGTTGAAAATGCTACCAAGTTTAGATGTTTCAATTCATAACAAATTAGATAAAAAAAAACTTTTAACCGTTAGTGTATTACATAGAATTTAAACGTGAAATGTTCGTGCTATCTGTACACGTTAATTTCTCTCTCATCTTTAGTCAAACAGACAGTCGAATTATTAATATAATACGTGATTGAATGCGCGTCCATTTCGGCGTACATTCTATTGATGAGTTCTTAAATGTTCCCGCCTTCATTGTTACGAATCTGTTTGATGTGGTCGAACAGAATGGACCACAATCTCGATTGCCATCACGAAATGTGTCGCTTATTACACGTAATAGGTACATCAATTATATGGAAACATTAAAATGTAATTGATTTGAAAGCAATAAGTTTCATATCTTGCTTCAAATATCATGTTATTTGTTGTTATATATAATAAAAGTCAGAAACGTTTGATATTTTCGTCTTCGGTTTTTTTTTTTTATAATTTGCGTTCAAAAATTTGCTTTACTCATTTTAGATCATTGCTCGAATAAATTTATGTTATTTCAATTCAAGCATATGAAATACTTTATTTCTGTCACACTGTAAATTATTAAATTCAATTAATAAATTTTGCTACGAATATTTTTTTAATAATTTATGTATTCATTCTTATTGTATAATATTTTGTCTTTAATGATAATTATCAAACAGCGTAACGAAAAATTTGAAATATAAAAGATATTTCTTTTATAGCGTTTTTAAAGTTATTTCACTGTGGCAGGTATAAAGATTTGTCCTCTAAACTTGGTAAGGTATACAATAATACAGGTACATATTAGATAATTTCTATAATTTGAATCATTAGGAAAGTGCATTATTACTAATTGTAGATCGAACTTTAACAAATATCTCGAAGGTCACGCATTGGACCTTAACAGGTCAATTTTTTTTTATCGATAGCAGCACCTGGTCGTAAGTTCGCATGATGTAATGAAGCCGTAGACGGTGATG
>DWQX01003571.1:0-17393 GCA_018245475.1 Pharmacophagus antenor
CATATATATATATATATATATACTTTTAAAACGCATTGAAACTATATATAAAAAGGTACATTTTGTGTTCATAGATTTTTTCTTAAATATATTTGTCACCTTAAAAATCCTACTAGTGAACCGCTAGATAAAATTTTGACTACCGGTGCGAGACGTCAAAAAGTTTGGCAACCGCTGTTCCTGTCCTGAGTGAGTGAGTTACGTGATGTAATAGTGTCGACTAAACACACTATCCCTGTGTCTTGAGGAGTATCCTCAATTCACAGGCATAGTAGTATCAGCCTGAATGTTCTGCGATCTTGTGGTTTTAGGTAATAATTTTTTTATAACAATACACTATGACAGTAATAATTTATAATGACAACTAAGTAATAGATTTTTTTTTAATGAAATTTAAACGTTATTCTTAAAAAATAGTAAATAAAACACAATTAGTTATTAGAATTGTAAGGAGTTCAACGCTTAGATATTTGAAAGCCGACAAATTAATGAATTAATATCGATTAAAACCGAACTGAATTTAAAACCTTTCCTCTGGTTTTCGTAAAAATTTAATTTTTATGACAAAATTAATCAAGAGTAACAAATATAAATGAAATATAAGGCAACAACATATTTTAAACATTAAAAATTATTATGAACATTGCGATCTTGTGCGAGGATTTAGAGATTAATATCTTGTCATTTAATTGCGGATAAGCCATCTATTGTTTGATAACTGCAAATAAAATATGACAACTTATTTTGTTAACACGTTCCCTGCTAGAGCGTTTTTTGAATATTTTCCCTTGCGGTCTAGTGAAGCGCGTACAGAATACAATTTAACTAAATTTTGCTTTGGATTAAATTTGTCTGGAATTATTTTAAAAGAGAGATTTCTTTGACTACCTTCGTAGCGCGGTAGTGTATCCGCTTGCCATGTAACGCAGAAGTCATGGGTGGGATTCCCGGGCCACAGGTATAGTGAAGTCTGGATGGTAGATGGTGGGCGGGTTTTTCCGCCGAGTAGCGGCCACCGTCCTTGTTAATTTGCCTTTATAACATTGCTGTATCCCGGCAGTCATACATATGAAAGTCAAAAGTGTTACAGGCCAACATGCGACATCATCTATGGACTTATTATCACTTAATATCAGGTGAAATCGTGGTCGAATGTTAGCCCAAATCTATAAAAAAAAAGATGGAATCAATAATTAATACTCACAGCTTCGTGTGGACGTAATCGTAATAGCGGTTCATCACACAGCTGGGCAGTCACTATTGGAGCGCTTCGACTCCGTAACAGATCCCAACATGAGAGACAGCCGTCCCATTGTGTCACAAGCATTAGTGAAAATCTATAATTTATTTATTACGGAAGATTACATCTTTATCAGCGAATGGATTTTTTTCTACGATCTAGTTACATAAACACATCACTTTCAAGAAACTACTTTACGTAGTAGTAGATCTATTGTGGAGTTTCTGTAAAAAGTTATTTTAATTTACAAATATACCTCATAGGATTCCATGCACCGTCCGTGAGCTTCGTTTGATGAGAATGAGTCCATAGTATGGAAGACTCTCTGCAATCTTCGCTCCAAACCCGTGCTGTCCAATCTCCAATAGTCAGGAAGTTTTTTAAGAATGTTGGATTTCTTTGTAGAGCTTTTACTGGTCCAAGATGTGCTTCGTACTGATAAATAATAAATTATGATACTAAAGTAAAATGACGTACATGGCTACTTACGAATACTCAAAGAAATTAACATTAATAATTACGAGTGTTTGTAATTAGAATGAAAGTAAAATTGGATTTTATTACCTTAGAAGGTAGTTTTTCTAAAGGCGTTTTCCCCTTCCGGTTAGCTCCAATCACCAAGCCAGTCTCAGTTCCCACCATAAATCTGTACAAAGCAACGCAGTCATGAACATGTCTAATTTTTTATTAAATTGATTTCGAAAAAAATATTCAGAGAGTTTTCTTAGAAAATTTTCCGTTACGATATGCTTTTAAGAGGAGGTAAGTTTTGCTCGTAAGCACAAGCCTTTACCATATGCATAGCTGCGCAAATAGAAAGGACAGAGAAATGCAACATCAACATATATCTTTTCAGCGAAATCACTTACAGAACAAAACCTTAAAGAATGACCTATGGATGCCATTGCTCTCTCGATGCCTGCTTTGATTGATTATTGGCGCACATGTACATGTTCCGATAAAATCATTCAAAGTGCTTAGCAGTCAAAGGGTTAAGCTCCCCTGTAGTGGCCATCTCAGGGCAGACCTGAGCCTTAGCCCGGCCGGGCAAATTCTTCTATGTTTTACCGTTTGCAGTGTTTGCAGTAAGCCTATTAAGTCACTCCGCCACAACAAAGCGATAACTTGTTCCACGAACGATGAAAAAATTACGTTCTAAAGAAAAAAAAATACTTTTTATTTACCTAGTAGGTATAGTAGGTTCATATTCAAGTGCTGATACTCCTAAAGCGGTTTCCAAGCTTTGTGTGTCATTGGGTAACTTTACTAAATCAATAACCATAGTATCAGTAGGCTCGCTCATATTTCGTGTATCCCACCTAAAATTACACAAATAAAGTTGTGTTGAGCAAGCAGTTTTGTATTTTTGTGTACTGGCCCATTGGTGTAATGGTAGTAACTCTGCCTCTTATATCAAGAGTCGCGGGTTCGATTCCTGCTCAGAACAAACATTTATGTGATTAATATTTTTGTATGTTCTGCGTGTGGTTGTTTATCTAAATTTAAGTATTTATTTAAAAATGTCTACGTATGTACATCGGTATTTGATATTTCAAATTACAGATGTTGATGAGCTACCTATATCCGTATCGGAGTACTGTGTGTGAAATATTATTTATATATATATATATAGGTACCATTTAATAACGCCATCTGGAGACGATGAAAAAAATTCGGCTCCCGTTTTCGAGTTGATGAACAAAACATTACGAACGAGATCTCGATGAGCCACGTGTGGTGGACAGGTACTTATCGGATCACTTCCTTTTCGACTATCCCACCAGGCAACCTGAAACCAAAATTTTAAAATTGATGTTCACTTCTTTTCCCAAATTTTGAGACAAATGGCTGAGCAGTACAATTTATATCAATGTTACACTCTTTTGGTACATATTTACTATTTATTTAATAAAACTGTAACTTGGCTTAATCTGTATATTAAGTATTTTAATAATTTTAACTGAAATATGCATTCTTAACACTAATCATACTATAAAGGGTCAAATGACCAATTTTAAACTTTTGCATTGATAATACACGAATTATTTTTTACTTCTCTACGTTAAACTTTATGACTTTTATTGACTTATTGAATCTACTGTTCTTATTCTATTTTTGTATTTTTTTGTTTTGTTTATGTTAAGTAATACTTTAATAAGTTAAGTAATACTGTAATTGTCAAAGCCTTTTTTCCAAATCATTTTGCATTCAGTTAACTTGTCTGTAATAAAGTAATTATTTTTTGTTTTATGTCTGAGATTTCTTTTTAAAAAAGCATATTCAGATTACCGGTGGATTCCTTTTGTGCCAATGTTATTAATGAATGTAATTGTGCGAGTATTTTATTAAGAATGCTGCGACTTAGAACATCTACTTCGGAACATTGGGAATCAATCCTTTGAAAAAAAAAAACTTCCGCCGCGTTACTGAGGCTCAACTTTGTGCATCTAAAACACAAAAGCAAAGAGAAATCATTCGTGAAACTATTAGGTTAGGAATGAGATATCATCCAGCTCATAGCAATAACCAACAACGATATGTTCTTAACGCCCAAAAATAAATGCTTCAAGTGTTGATTGGAACAAAGCAGCGTTTCTATACCATTGCACAATTGGTTACATCTCGCATCCTTTCGTTTGCATTGGTCGAATGGAAGGCGTTCGATAACACTGGCGCATTGGAGGGTGCTGAAGAAATGTTTGGATGGTGATGCTTTAATGGAAAAGTAAAATTGCCATTAGTGACTCCGTTATTTGTGTCATAGTCATCCTTGAGTAATTTTCTGCTGAAAACTCAAAACTGTAATGGCAGTAGTAAAGACGTTATCAAACAACGATTACGATAAGAAAAGAAAATTATTTACAATGAAGGTAGAACTGGTTATTATTTTGAAAATAGGTGAAGTCTGTTTCTGTCGCTAAAATAAAAAAGGCATGCTTAAGTTTTAAAAAAGTATGATAATATGAATGAGCAATACTGACTAGAATTCCGACTATATAGATTCAAGATCAGATTTCCTAATCTATTGAATCATTGCAACTTCATAAAGGCGCACAGCATCAATTCCTACAAATATTCTTGTTGGGCAATATAGACGAACAACTTGATCAGCGTCAAGAGATCAACACACCAATGAAAATAATAATTCTCTATTATCAACAACATCCATTGGACAGGTTGTTGAAGACTGTGTTAGAGCGTATGCGAGTTGATGAGTACAAAGTCATGATCAAAGGGGATAAAAAACTAACTGAAACACAAACGCAGGGATTGATTCAACTGTTGATGAAACAAAAACAAAAATGTATTGTGCTCACACGTCCCACAGGACAACTGCAAAAAATATACAAAACACACCGTTAACGCAAGAAAATGTAGATATTATCTCAGTAACAAGGTCATTAATCCATTGAATGGTGAGTAACAATATCATAGATTTTTATGTCACCATGACTTAAATTTTACTCAGTTTGGTTGTGGATCTTAAAGAAAAAACAGAACCACTCCCAATTACTTAGAAAGTTGTAATAGTTGATTAAGGTGTGAGGAGCTGTGTAATGGAGAATTATCAACCAATCTTAAATAATGTATTGTAACCCTTTTTAAATATACTAGAAGTGAGTTGGTAATTCAGTGATAAAACGACTCTGTGCACCCCTTCACCAATTTGAGTTTTGGTTCTGAATTTTTTTTCAGGACAGGAAATTACCAGAAGGGTTAGTTTGATCAATTAATATTCATATTGTTTGATGATTCGTCAAAATACGGACAGATAGTTTTTGCGATTTCGTCGATGGTTCTGCAATATTGCATAAACATGTACGTCAAAAAAGATGCAATGATCTATGTTTGCTATCATGGTCGGCTAGATCCTATTATCTTTATGTGTATTCCGAAAGGGATGTAAATTTTTCAAATACTAGTTCCTGGACAAACATCAAGTAATGGACACTGTGTTCAATCAAAAGATCCTGTTGCTGAGGAAATATATTGTTGAGAAGTAATACGGGGGGTTTTAGTATCCAAACCTCCAAAATCAACGATAAAATCCAACTTGGTCGATATGTGAACTGCAATGAGGCAACTTGGCGTATACTTTTTCATTGTCTATTCACGAATGTCATCTGTTATACATTTGACGTTGCACTTAAACGGTCACGAGTATATTTCACCGTGTCTATTGTCTATTTGTTTAAAAGAATATTCCAAATCAGACACGCACATTGTTTGCTACCATCGTTTCAACGTGTCTCTCATCGAATCCACGTCACATGTGGAACAAACACAAGGATAACATGTCAAAACACGTTTTACGTCGAATTCACTTCTAGAAATTTAATCTTGAAGCGAATGAGGACATACATAATCAGTCTTTGTTCTTGACCGAAGGTATATGTTACCTCACTTACAGAAGTTTGTTAGACAAATTAGGAATGCCAGCGCCAAATTGAGGAATGAATGACACATTTAATCATGAGTTGGAACCTGAACGTCAATATAATCGACATGAATTAGACCAATCAGTTACAAAAAAATGTCTCCCTCTTATTCTTCTTACAGAAGATGGTCTTTGATACATTAATACAGGCAACTATAGTCGGAAATAATAGCTTACCTTATTTTTCATGAATGCTCTCAGCAGAACTGGGAACACATTCCTCATGTCAGTAAGTTAATTACTTTACGTAGCGGTAGGTAGTCGCTTCTGATGAAATAGCGGCCATATTACTAGAAGAATGGCGTACGGCTCAATCCACAATAAAATTGCCGTTAAACCTCTAAACAACTGAACAATGCACTTGCAATATTGTGAAACAACCCGCAATGGGCAAAGTTTCAGTGCATCTAAAGTGATTATCTGAGATGTATGCACAATGGTACAAAAACACCTATTGGAAACACTGGGCCGAAAATGTTTTAGAAGCGCATATTTTACATTTTATCTATTTACTCAAACACTGCTAGTCATTTCAAATAAAAAAACTGATGATGAAAAGATAGCCCTTCTCAAATCGTTAAATCTGTGGCGCTATGTGAAGAAACTTCGAATGGCAGCAAACATAGAGCTGAATTTTTGAACGATCCATCTGCAGGAAGATTTCTTGAAGCAATTGCTGACTATCTTATTCTTGACGACAATGTTTGAACGTGTTTAGTGAAAACTTATAATCGATGTAATTCTTGCGACAATCCCCAAATGGAAATTTATTGAGGAGGAACTTCTCTTTCCAAGGATTCCGATGATCCCATCAGATATGCCCTTGACTATTAAACAAATTCTATTTTTGATTACATTGCGTTCACCATGACGATTAACAAATATCAAGGCCAATTATTGAATATGTATGGTGTAAAACAAGAAAATGCGTATTTTTCTCATGTTCGATAGGACGTGACATGTTCATGTATTCGCAAATCATTCACTTTATTTGTTTTGGATTTGATAATAAAACGAGAAATATCGTATATAGCAAGTTGCTTTAGTGAAGAAACTAAAACTAAACTAAACTCGCTTTCCACCGATGCTGTAAAATACATAGCTTTCTAGTCTTACTGAGACGCCATTAAAGTACTTGCTATTTGTACCTTTATAACTTTTTATATGTATTTATTATGATAACCTTATAAATTACAATGATATTTAATACTTTTGTATTCATTGTACAACATTAATTCTAAATTTAGTTCAGCAAAATGGGAATGGAACATTCATTGATTGTTAGGCGATACGAATTTTTCCCGGTCATCTAGTAATAATTAAATTAATATAATATATTAAAACGGTGTAAAATGGTAATAACAAGAAAAAACTACAATATTTTACACATGCATATCAAAACATTTTCTTAATAATTTAATTACGTCTTTTGGTAAAGATGTATTCTTTCCTTCACGTTTGAGTTTTAAGTACTAAAAGTAATTGTATTAAAATAATTAAGAACTTTTTCTTCGTTCGCTATCTACGGCAGTGTACTGCAAAAATTAACTATAACATTTTTGTACAACCTGTCCATTAAGCATACCACCCACAAGTGTATGCTGATCTCGCGGATTGTACTGCAGGTCTAATAATGGTTGCGGGGGCTTCAGTATAAGTTCTGGAGCATTTGCATTTTCTGTAGAGAGAAATAAATGAAAATGAAATGGATTAAAATTTTATTAGGAATGTGAACATTTTAAATTGTTTACTTGGAGAGTTTTAATTACCTATATCCCAAATGTAAGAGGATTGCAAATTTTTGTAAGGACTCATAAAATCGTCATCTGCATGAGCTGCTGCCAGTTTAGCACCGCCATCAGTCTGCCATGAAAGAGACCTTACTGGTTTGCGAACACCAGGCTCACGGTATACATTCACTGTATGACAACTACTTTTTTCTACTGGCGAAGCCGAAGGTAGTTCCGAATAATATATTTGATACATGTCTATAGCGTTATTTTGTAATATATTGTGCTCCATGCTCTTAATGAATATGAAACAATAATAATACATTTTAGATGCATTTATACATTGTTTATCACATGAATAAATTATAAAAACATACATGACCAAGGTGCATAACAGCGTGAATATAGGCATCATCTTTCTCTATTTTACGTCGATACCTCTGCGTAGCTTCGGGATCATTCATATTAATATCCTTGGGCCATCCACCTTCTATGTGATTTATCCCAGAATTTGTATACTCTGCTCTAAAATGATTTTTTTAGTAGAAACAGCATCTAAACATTATTGAAATACAATATTCGGGTACTCTAAAATCCCCTGAAAAGCTATTTAAATAACTAAACTTTAATAAACATTACCTTACAGAATTTACCCAATGCTCTGACATGGTCGGCGTGTTTTGTACGGCAACATGAACGGGATTACGCAATATGTAATTTTTAAAATAATTTGGATTACAGGGAATACTGACACATAACTCGGGCCCACAATCTTCAAATAGAGTCTGTTTTCCGAATTCTTTTCTTCGTTTTGTATACTCATAAGTGATTTCAAATATATCTATTTTTTCCATAGCTTTATAACTATTTAATCGATGTCGTTACTAAGCTGCTAGAGCCATGGTTCTGTTTACGCGTTCACTTTTCTTTAACGTATTTTATATTTATTTAGAAAGAATTAAAAAAGCACAACTGTAGCTGAGCACAATTAATAAAGTTTAAAAAGCCGATTAAGGTTTAAATGGTTTTATTAATACGATCTTTAACCCTTAACGCAAAAAGCTGTGTTATGTACAGGTTATATGTGTGTATCAGTGTGCCCTAGCATCGTATCTCCTAAATGGCTTAACAGATCTTAAAAACAGTTTTGAAAAATTATACATTTTTTTAACAGCTGTATCGTTATTAGCCATGATTGAAGAAATATGTTGTGTGGTTTTAAATTTTCGGCTAATTTCTAATTTCACTTCTGAAAGATTTAACACATTCAATACGTGTAATTTGTAAATACTTTTATTGGAGATTTAACTTCACAGAGAATTTACAGGCAATTCGTAGTTTTTCTTTTTTGATATATTAAAAAAAATAACAGGTACTTCACGTTTTGGAAGAGTGAAAATTTAAAAAAAGGACAGTGAGGTAGTATTTTTTACTAATCATAACATTTTATATTCATTGTGTAAATCCGAAAATTTCCAAAATTGTAGTGGCAGGAATCCCGGTTCCGGGAATCCTGATTGCGATGAATTTGGAAAGTCGCCAATAAAATTAACATTCAATCTGACATTCAAAGTTTTCGGGCTTGTGTTATGAGTTATTGTGAAAAAATTAAGTAAGCGAAATTTTGAATAAACCTTAGTAACGGCAACCTTGGCGGCGTGATGATGTAGACATTACATTTATATAATTCATAACAACAATATTAATGAAAAAAAAAATTTATTTATGCAAAGAATTCAAGGGATAGGAACAACAAAATTAATAACCTAAATTAATAAAGCGGTATCGGATCGGCCGGGGAGGCTCGTCGGAGTGACAGGACGATGATACGGGGAGGTGTAACTGCCAGCTTGGCGTTGCATTGCTCGAGTAAAATTCTCCAACGTACAGCTGCACGATCTTCAGTTGACATTGCTTTCAATTCTTCAGCCTAGAGAAAAAGTAATACGTTAACCTTTATAAATAAAAAAAAAAATACTTGTTTAATATTAAATTCTAATGCATTTGAACTAGGATAAAAAAGTATAACTCTTATACACATATTTCTTTATAATTTTTACACACCACTCATGTACATGTATGTCAACTGTTTAGGGAACTGCTGGACAAAAAGGAATCAAAACCTGTCTATCTTAAAACGAACCGAAGAACCCGCGAATCATCAGAAACTACAATTATTTATAGTATATTCGATAAACTTGATCATAAATAAGCTTTGGAAAGTATGCGCTATGATGAATATAGAAGTATAGAAATATACCGGCTGCTGCGACACGTGACACATTGAATGACAAATAGGTGAAACATGAATCAACATGGCTGAATGTGATAGAGGGTAGCTAGTCTAGACCGATGAAAAAAACTTATCATTATACAAATTTCATCGCTTATGAAGATGACCTCGAAAAACAATCGACGACCTCATCGTTACGAGGCGAGCGTCAGTCACTCCTCTAGGAAGTAATTATAATTAAGTTTATAGGAAGAGCAGAAAGAATAAAGGACCGAATACGCAAAAATAGCTTGCATAGTGTTACGCCTCTCGTTGCTTATATATAATAGATCTGTTCACACTACTGCACATTTTTATACTCTTGCGAAATTGTGAACAAATCAACGTGCGGTTTTTAGCGTATTTGCCCATCGAATATTCATTACAATATAAATTAACGTAGTTTTAGGACGTACATAAATAATTATTGTTTATTAGGCACAGGAATTATTTATTTATATTACTTTTTTGGAGAATAACATTACGTACCGAATGTCCTAATGTGTCCTGTAAAATATTTATTGGTAATCGAGCATTTAGTTCCCCTGTGTGATCAGTAAAGCGCACTTTAAGTTCTTCTACATAGCTAGTCCTGTCAAATTAAAAAGATAAAATATTTCGATCAAAGTTGAAAAACTATTTTTATTAATTAAACAAATTTATGTATATATTATAGTGAATTAAAAAAAAAAATTCATTACGTGCTATTGCTTAGGTCGTCTATATCAAGATGAGTCAACAAGGCGTGGAGTGAAGCGCAAAAAGGAGCTCCAGCAGCCAAACGATCGCGGATCTGAGCCACAGAAACGGCGCATGCGCGCTCACCGCTCCAAGCGGCCCACGCGGCTGCCTCGCCTTTACCTATTTTTTTTAATATTAAATATTGAAAAAGATATCTAGTGATTTTCTTGAAATCATTATACTTCAGTATTATTATAATGAAACTCAATTATGTCATAAATTATAACTATCAGCCTCCGTGATTTACTGTTTGCGGTGGAACGCGGTGGTCCCGGAATAGATTCTCGAGCTACGGGGATACACTACCCCTAGTTTGGATGGTGGTCCGGTTTTTCAAACATGCCTGGCTAGCTATCACTCTCGATGCCAATCTACTGCCAAAATAGTAATGCTTTGACGAGGCAGTATTAATTCTTGGCAAACACGCTTTAAGGCATCATTGTCACTCAACATCAGGTGAAATCGAGGTTAAGTGTTAGTCTACCGATAAAAAGGATTAGTTTGTAAAGGACTAACAGTAATAGGCGTAATTTTTTATATTTCATGACAAACTTTTTGTACTTTTATTAGTATTCTGTTGTGGTACTTATTACTACCCTGTTGCGGTTTCTATTACAACTGAATAACACGCTTGACTTTTGCCCACATTTTAGGTGCATCTAATGTTTTAAATAAAGGAATCATCATGGCTAATACATAAAGTCTTTAAATAGAAAATTTATTATTTTACTTAAAAACTTTGTAAATTTTATATATTAATGAAAACTATTCTAAGCACAAAACTTATCATACAGGCGAGCTTTACCAGCCTTACAAAATTTCTTCAGGATAAGATTAAATCTTTTGTTCTCCTAGTATTCATGCGAATGTAATCGGTAGGTGTTAGTGTAAAAATAGCAAAATTAATGTCTACAATTTATAGCTAAGGAGGTTTTTGCCGTCTGGCCTTTGTATAAATGATTTACCTGTCTTAAATTCAATACATTAATTGCTAAACGTTGTTAACAACTGGTATTTTTATTAAAATCAATTAATACAGAACGACGAAAAACTTATATTATATAATTAGATTTTTGTACCGGCTTGATTATATACATAGAGGCGTAGCGCCTCTGCGTCGGATGTGTGTGGCTGGTGCGTCACGACGCTGCGACCGCATACCTGTAGGCGCACTCTGTGACCGTTGCACGACACGCGCGCGTCCGCGATAAACAGAACACTTTCTAAAGGTTGCCATTCCTCTGCCCTATATATAAACGTAATAAAGCCTTCTTTATTCCAACTTACGGAAAATGTACAGATTAATTGTAGTGCCAGTATTGATAGGTTCAGAAATGGAAGTAATTCTCAATTACGTTAACAAAACGATCAATTATTTACCTTTGAATTGTATCTAAATCGAACATGTCCAAATACAGTGAAGCAGGCGTTGTGTTATCCATTATTTCAACACCACGCACCGACATGTTTACACCTAATGTAATACAATAGATATTATTTACATTGCATAGAGTTATTGTAGCGAGAAAATATAACTTGATATCTATTTGTTAATAAAATACCTGCTTTAGTTTTTATTGTTTTCACCGGTTGCACAGATTTCACAACTACAAGTAAGTCTACATGAGAGTTGCTGTTTCCTTCTACAAAATATTAAAAAATGAATTATTAAATATTGGGACATAACTTTTGAAATGTATCCAAATACAATGGCTTACCATTAAATTTTAAGATTTCAGCAAGCCCACAATATCCAGCACAAGCCTTACTAGGAATATATAATAGCGGCAAATAAGTATTAAATGTGTCTCCGCTAAACACACTAACATCGGAAGATCCTTCATTAAGTGATAGGAAAAATGGAGAAGAGACCTAATGAAACAAAAAAGTATCTAAATTTTTTACAAAATTAAGAACATTTTTAGGATTTTCTATTTTGTATATATTCTTTTTATATATTTATCCATTTTAGGTTTAATATTTTTAGGTGCTAGACTCTTGGACTTTTCGTCACAACAAAGCTGAAAAAGAGCCAAAATTCTATTCCAGTTATTTATAACATGATGTAGATTAAAAGAAATACCAACCTGGGGGTGGAATGTTTCGTTTTCAGCAGTCTTAATGTTAATTTTTGGCGAAGATATTTCAACTGAATGCAGGTACAAATAAAGGTAAATTTAGTTTATAGAATTATCAATATAAAGCTAAATTAAGTTCTATTTATTTTTATAAGATTAGTACTTTTAATAATAATACCATATTTACCGACATCACCTACAAGAAATCTTTCGTAAATTGTTATTACAAAGTATTCTAAACCCCAAACATCCACGTTGATAGTATCAACATCAGAATCTCTTATAGTAAAGGACATAACTCCTCTTGTATCCCCATTTTTCTTTTTGGTACCAATTATTCTTGGACTATTTTTGGCTATTATTACACCAATAACTAATGCATTTTTTATATTCAAGTTTAAATTATTCAAACGAACTTTTTGAACTCCCGCCATTATTAAAGAAAGTTTTCTCACAGCAGATAATAGTATGTAGTAGATGAGTTCCCGCCAAAATGTATATAATTCAAAAGAAATGTAAAAATATAAAATTTTGAGTATGTATAATATTACAATTTTTTTTAGTAATTTAAGTTTTATGTAATTTCTTCCTTTTAATTTAATCAAACCTTAATCTTTTACATTGGTACTAATTTACTCTTTTTAATAATATCATACTGGATTATTCTATGCTTGTAAACTAACAGGTCATGCTGATATTAAAATTCAAATTGTAGCACTAAAAGTACCTTTGTACTTTTATAAATATCAAAGTGAGACATTGGGGACGTTTACATACTTTAACAGTTAACTTCTGACAGTAATGAACAAGAAACTAAGTAAAAATTCAAGAGAGTTTTATTTTATATACAAATTAATCCGCATCGAATATTCAAAGTCCTATCCTAATATTTTCAGTAGTGTTGACATGATAGAACCATGAAAACTATACAGAATACAGAAGGACAAACAAAAAGTTTTCTTCTGAACAAAAAGTATTTCTCATAATCTATTACTAACCAGTAAAACTGATTAATAAAATGGGATTTTATTCACACCTTTATTAACTTTAATTTTTTTCAGTAGAATCTGACATCCGATTTTAAGAAAAATACTTCTTTCTTCTAGTGTTCAGCAGTTGCGAAGATTGCGCGGAACAAATAGACAGACATACTGACAAAAATTTTAAACTTCACGTCTTTGACTTCAATATGCCTTTTTAAAATTTAGAAAAATAACTAATGACAAGTCGACAAAAGATAAAAGGGCGCCAACGTCAAAATATTTTTATTGTAATTAGCAACCTGAGAATTTTTGTTTTCATTATGTTATTTAAAATAAAACCTGAGTTCGATAATCAAAATCAGTTTTCTATAGAAGAATTAGACAGACAAAACTTAGAATATACGGATTGTTCCAAAAGATTTTACCAGGTGTCACGCGATTTTTCTAAACAATACGCTCATATATATTCTGCTAGATTGAATACTTTTAGAGCTATTTTAGAGCCATGTATTGAAAAAAAATGGTGCAATCAATATAAAGTTTTAAAAATATGTGAATTACGCGAGAAAAACACTTTATGTGTAATTATTGGCACACTTTTCAAGTTACAACAGTTAAAGCCAAGTATATTAAAGGAACTCTCAGATCAGTTGGAAGTTATCCCCCAACCTGCAAGGTTGGTTTTGCTCAGATTAGATTGTATTTTAAGTAACGTTTAAGATTTATGGTTATATATATATTTTTGCAGAACTCACTTTGTACATGATTCTGATAGCCTCGTCTTAGAAGATGAACTTCAAAGGATTAAATTGTCTAATAATTGTATAGATGTACATGAGGTAGTTACTGGAATAGTTGTAGCAATCCTGGGTAAGTAGCTAAATTTCTATCATCTCATCACCATTATTCTTACATGTCATTTTTAATTTGAAAATATATTGATTGATTAATGAAATGTATACAAAATTAGCTTAATACTTTCAGGGTCTGAAGATGAAGATGGAATATTTACAATCAGGGATACATGTTGGCCAGAGTGTAATATCCAAAAGTCACTTCCAATTCTACATAATGATAGGTGCTTTTTAGTTAAATATTTTTTAACTGTTACTTTTACTGCATATGCTTATCCAGATAATATGTAACTGTTATTTTTTAGACAAAGAGTTGTATTCACACAGAGTTTTTACCTACTTCACTCACTGTTAAGCTGACAATAAAATCAGTTAATGCAAAAATTTAAAAAATTATGTATAATCTCTATAAAGCTCTTCCAGTTGTGACTAAATATCTCCATAGTAATTTTCTTGGTCATAGATATTAGTTCTCATTTTGATATTAGAGTATAAGCCTGGAGAACTCTACCCTTTTTTAAATGTTTAGTGGCAAATAGGAATTAGGAGTGTGCAAGACTAAAAAAAGTCAATATTGTTTTTGAAGCCACCCTATGACAGTCCTGTGTGTTTGTATGCCTATGTAGCATAGGATAGTGCATGTGTAAGCAAAGATAGCAGAACATGCTGGATTGTTCTACTGTGACCGAATACAGTGCTAAACTTTTTACTTAAGGTTATCTGAGTTAATAACATCAATTTTTTAAAAGATTGATCAAATCGGTTTATATAGACCAACTGGGTGCATATTATTTTTACATGGGCAAATGATACTCCAATCGGTATCCAGCGGGTGTAATATATGCTAAATAAAAATGTAATGATGCATTTCTTTGTTGATATACCTTAAATTTGGCTAAAATTTATGTTACGGTAAGTTAAATGTTTGCAATGTACCAAATAATGTTTCATGCTGTTTTATGTTCTTTTAGAATTAAGAATTGTTTTACTCAAATATAATTCTTTCTTAATTGTTAAAAGGATTTAAATTGTTATAGATATATTGTCCTTATTTCTGGGCTTAACATGGCATCTAACTCAGCTGATCATTTATTTTCTCTTAATTTGTTTCTTGAATGGTTGGCTGGATTTTGTGGCACATCTCAATATCAGGACGAAATATCAAAGGTTGTAAGAGTAATTATTGCAGGTAAATAAGTTTTTCTTACGTGTTATATAAACATTTGTCTATCCTAACATAATATGGTCTATCCTAAAATAATATGGTAATAAAAATATATTTTTAGGTGGCGTTTTTGCAAATCACGCCAATGAAATGACTTTAAATGAATCAGATGTTATTGCATCTGCTGAATTAGTTGATGCCTTTTCTGCAGCTATAAGTGCTGCAGTTCCTTTAGATTTAATGCCAGGGATAAAAGATCCCTCTGGTATAATGCTACCACAAAAACCTTTTCATTATTGTAAGTTAGGAAAGATATTGAAGATTTACACAAATTTATTAGTATACATCTATCAAAGTTACAATCTCTAATTTGTGCTGTTTTTAAATATTTTAGGTCTTTTCCCAAAAGCAGTAGAGTATAAATCATTCAATAGAGTTTCTAATCCCTATGAATTTGACATTGGTGGTAAGTATTAATTACTTTCTATATAGTAATATATTTAATAGTTGTCAATTTAATCTTTATGTACTTTTTTGCAGGTTATTTGTGCTTAGGAACATCAGGAGAACCGATAAAAGATATTATGAAGTACAGCAAACTTGATAATCAATTAGAAATTATGAAAAAAACATTACAATGGTGTCATATTGCACCTACTTGTCCCGACACTGTTCCTTGCACACCTTGCATTGATAGTGATCCATTTACTATTTACAATTGTCCTTCTATTTATTTTAGTGGGAATAGTAAACAGTTTGCTACTGATTTATTAAAAAGTGAGCTACTGAATCAAAAAGTATTAATTTTATTTTTGCTTTTAATGATACACTGATCTGTCTTTTTTTTTCAGGAGATGATGGTCAGATGGTAAGAATAGTTTGTGTGCCCGATTTTTGTGATACCAAAACCGTAGCAATTTTAAATTTAGCTGATTTAGAATGTTACAGCATGATATTTTCATAGTTTTTAATAAAATTGTATAAAAAATTTGCATATCATTTCTTTCATAATACAAATGTATGTTTAATATTTTTAATACAAACTATGGTCATTCCTTCCTATTTTTAATTTTATGGGATCATTACACCTTAAATATTGGAAACGAAAGTTGGAATACCAGGGGGTAATTCTCATGATCTTTGTCTTAGTTTTTTTGGCAGCTCTGATCTCCATATTCCCATCCGTCAAACTAACTTTTTGTACAACTCATTTACTTCTCGATCTATCAGAATTTGAAACTATGTGCCCGCAGAGATACAATTAGCTGCAAGCAAAGCTTGCTTCAACAAAAAATGTCATCGAAATTTAATGGATATGGGGGACACGCTCTGATTACAGCTTCCGCGATGTCACAAAAATGTTCACATCTAATCTGCGCTAAAAATAAATCGATCTAAAAGGCTATTTTTCAAGTGGTTCTTGTATTACATAAATGGACCACGTACGCAGATATACTTGTTCTTACAATATACAAAAGTAAATTAGTATGTACTGTTTATTTTTATTAATACGGATATTAAAATAGTACAAACTACTTTTTAATGTTTACAACAATCCATTGCACATGATTGTTAAAATGATTATAAATAAACAATATATGCAAATCCTTTTCCATTATGACGGTGGGTGGATGTGACTGGGTGATTAAAATACTTGACTTCTCTATTTACAGCTTTATTTTATCATTTACAAAAATATATATAACTGACTATAAAATAAGAATATTAGAAATTAATATAAAATCAAAATCATAAATCTTTTCTTCTTGACAATTAATAATTATTAAAAAATCTCCCTGGCAAACAGGCCGGTGCATGTGCTGCTGCTGCTGCTGCTGGATTCGGTGAAGTTAGCGCTGTTAGTCTTAGACGACTATTACAGCTTTATCGAA
>DWQX01003572.1:0-17390 GCA_018245475.1 Pharmacophagus antenor
TATATATATATATATATATAAGTATGGATAAATCAATTGAATATTTGAAACTTAAAAAACACTAACAGAATTACATTTATTGCGGAGACAGGCATTTTGTGCACTTTTGACTTCCTACCTAACAACATTTTTAAACATTTTAATAAGAATATAAATAATTTCACGAAACATATTTTTATTAGATGTAATAATAAGATTTTAGTAAACACTCAATATTTAATCATTTCCTATCATACATATTTCTATATGTGCAATTCTAAACATTTTTTCACACACCAATAAATCTATGTCAAATTTTAATAATCAATTAAAAAGATGTATTAAAGTGTACTTTCATTTAATTCACAAACGTAAAGCGTTCAAACTAAATATAAAGTAGTCGTATGCAACTCTATGTAATTCCGTTTTCCTTACAAAATCTAAATCATTATAAAGAAAGAGTATAAGAATGTAGTGACGGGAAGGTTTTATATTGTGAAAAACTTTAAAAGGCGTTGAACATATTTCGGTTGTCGATTGATTTCGGAGAACAATGTGCGAGTCATCGAGTTTTTTGTGCACAAACGATATGAACGCTTTATAACCAAAGCTTTATCACATGCGCTGCATTAGAATTAAAGTAATAACAATAATCATTACAACAAAAATTATCTACTTTATATTATGTTTTTTTTTTATCGGTGCTGGGCTAACATTCGACCTCGATTTCGCATGATGTTACGTGACAATGAGCCCGTTGATTGTGGTGTGTGTACGCCCAGAATAATTTCGGCTCTCGCGTCCATGACTACCGGAACGCAGCAATGCTGTTATGTCGACAGTCATAGACGGTTGTAGCTAGCTAGTTTAAATCAATTTTAACGTTTGACTGCCTTCGTGGCGTAGTGCATTACCGCTCGCCTTGCAGCGTGGAGGTCCCGGGTTCGGTTCCCGAACCACACGAGCGGTGACGTCTGGATCGTGATAGGGTTTCTCGAGCCCGCTTCGCCAGGTATAACACTCAATATCAATCTGCCGCCATAACAGCATTGCTGTCTTCCGACAGTCATACATGTGCGAGTCAAGAATTTTCTCGGTGTACACACTTCATCATTTACGGCCTCATTGTCACTTAACATCGTTTAAAATCGTGGTCGTCCGTAACCGATGGAAGAACAGAAAAAAAATAAGAAGAAATCTCATTAGCATCCAAGTCCGTATTGTCGCATAAAATCTCGCGCGTGTAACGGATACTGTGTAAAGTGTAAAATCGTGTACTCCTAGATTGTGGAGAATGCAAAAAGCGCGTAATGAAATTATACGCATATCGTGTGTATAATAGCTAAACTCGCTACGAGCGGCGTAACGCAGCGCAACGCATCGGAAATTGTGTATCGGGCATAAATGACGTTGCTCGCCGGCGTCCAGCTCTCATTACTGCGTAGTGGTACGAGTTATATGTCGGTAGCGGGCAGACGACAGCGTTAAAAAAAAAGAACTCCCACATTTTTGTTTTGTTTTAACAGAAGCCCATTAATGTAGAACTAAGACACGTATACGTGGTTACGTGTACTACGTGGAAGGCGTTGAGTGAGGCCTATCTCCGGCAGTGGGCAGACGAGGGCTGATAATGAAAAAGTTTTTTGGCCACGTGTCTTCTAAAATAACTTTAAGCTTGAAATAGTCACGTAATTCTTTAATACCAATCAAAATCTAAGCTGCCAATGTCAATGTCAAAAAAAGGATTTTCAAATTGTCTTCTATATGCGCCTAACAAAAGTAAACTATTACACAAAAAAAAAACGCTGCAACAGGGAACGTGGTAAAATGCTTTTTGTAGAATAAAAATGTAGGTTATTTTTTTTTTATTTTTACGCACTCATTTCACTTAACAAGGAATCCGTAAATGGTGAAACGCACTGGCACACAATACTCCGGCGCTCACATATATGACTGCCAGTACACAGCAATGATTTCATGGCTAAAGATAAATATTCATGTACTCGTAAATGTGACAGCTAGTTAGGCTTGTTTAAAAAATTCTTACCTCTATCCATACTCCGCTGCTTATGTGGCCCTGGTAATGAGGCAATGTGTGAGCCGTGTAAATAATATAAGACAAGGAAGATAGTGTAATTGTTTCATATACATTCTATTTGATAAGAAACCGTGATAGTTGTCATGCCTAAAATTTTTTTAATGGTATTGAGTTAGAAAACTACTTAAAGTACATATATATTTTCGTAAAAAACACTATACGTGATATGTCGAGCACATCCGTCATGAATGAATGGTTACAGTTAGCGTTTTTTTATCATCTTTGAAATTAGTTTCTATCATATTCAGTAACTTAATATATAAATCAGAAAATAAAACGAAATTTCAACTAAAAAACAGTAGGAAAAACTAACAATCCTACCGCCAGCCTCGCAATTTCTTTGAAATTTTAAAACCTATTTCTTTACTATTCAAAAAAAATATTGATTTTTTTAAAACTTTGTAGAAATTTCTATGATTTCATACCATAAAATTATACTCGAATAATGGAGAATCTATCATTTACAGGTAATTGCCTCACATCTGTTGAGCGGCGCCTCTCACGCGCCATGATCTTTCGCGCGGCATCGCGAAATGCGAGAGAGAAAATATTTTTCAAGATGTATACAAAGATTCAAATATAACATTTTCGAATGTTAATCTCTATATAAATTCAATGTATATCATCTGTGAGACAAACGTAAGATAATTGAGTTAATTGAGCATAAGTAGAACTCGGCGCCGGATAAAAAGTCAGCGAGCGAGGCGACTGTCCGGAGCGCCAAATTTTGTGGGGCGTCTTAAAAAGATTTTTTTCTTACATTCATTGTCATTTCGTTAATATGATGAATAAAAATAATCCAATTTGCAGTAAATTTGTATATTCACGTATGAAAGGGCGTCTAAGCTTTGCCACGGTCGCTCAAAACCTTATAACTGTCGTCGTCATGACCACAGTAAGTCGCCGGGCGCGAAGTTTTAAGCGCGCTCTCTTGTAACACGCACCAGTCGGTGGAATAAGCGCGCACGCACTCCCCACCATTACGGCGATTTGCGTCGACACCCACTCATTAAACGTACGGCGGGTCCCCCCATTTCCCCCTCTAGTTCGGCAGAAGGGGGGAGGCGTAGCTGAGTGGGAAGTGCAATGTCACACGCCTGTGTGCAGTTCGTGTCTAATGAAGTTTAGGTATTACACAGTTTGATATAACGCCAGTACATTGCGTTTGAAAAGGCAATCAATCGTTGAGTTCGTTACGAAATCGTTAAAAAAAAATATGACTTTAAATAACAATCCAAGACAGTTTAACGAGCTTATGAAGTAGTACCAACACTTGACATGAAGAAATGTGACAAGTTTTTTTCGATGTGGTTTCGTTACTTACAAACCCGCTATTGTCAATATAAAATTGCTGTATTACGATACGTGTACGTTGAGCTCCGAGAAGGACGTTGGCTGGAGGTGATTTTCAGCCATTGTGGAGGGACCCGCAAGGGTTCTAGTGT
Organism: Pharmacophagus antenor; assembly: GCA_018245475.1. NCBI lineage: Eukaryota > Metazoa > Arthropoda > Insecta > Lepidoptera > Papilionidae > Pharmacophagus > Pharmacophagus antenor. The sequence goes on from DWQX01003572.1 coordinate 3,523, forward strand.
CTGGGTCGCGCAGGCCTCGGGACGGGTTATTATCATAGCGTAGCGTTATAGGGGTTGCGGTTGTGTTCCTTATAAAAATCCTGCGACCATCGTGGCGGTTTTAGTGGCTAAAAATCCCACTTAACCCACCGAACTACCCCTCCGATCCGTAAAAAATATATAATTACTTCATATAATAAAGAAAAGTTGAACCACTAATAATTTCGTTAACACCGACTATTGGTTACGAATATTAGACTGACGTTTGAGAGCCAAATAAGCGATAAGAGAATCGAACACAGAATACCAGCGAACACTAGGAAAGAAAATTAATATCATTAAAACATATAGATAGAATAGTTTAATAGCGTTTTGTACAACACCAATAGATAATTCTTACCGTTACGGCGGTAACATTGAATGAGCTCGTATTTATTGCACAAAATTATCCGTTCACCTCAAAATCTAGATGCACGACGCCCGCTCGAAAATTATGCAAAAGCGATGTAAGCCGCGCGAATCAATGGTACGCCCGCGCAAATAAACTAAATCCTTCCGCAATCCGTCCAGCCGGCGAGGAAAGCGTACCTTGCTCGATATCGCACGCACCCTATGCAAAACCTATCTAGGTAATCGTGTCCCATTGTTGGACAGCCCTAAATCATTACGTGGATGCAATAAATAATGTTTGTATGTCAAATGAAGTGATAATGTGCCCTGACAATGGCATTGGAGGAGACTATAGGGATGTCACCGTCGCGTCTAAGTCAAATTTATTTTCTTAATGTGTTAACATGATTAGAGGTCGTGTTAATGTATGATGACTTCAAGAGTTATTATTAATTAATATGTTTTTTTTCATTACACGAGTTCCGATATGATTCTAATACATTAAATTCTTTGAACAATTAAAATTGTTTTGTGAATACTGATATAAATATTACTATAATTATAATAAACAATTATCCATTGCAAAACTTCTTCAACCTTATTCACTTATAGGAATATATTTATAGAAAATGAATACATTAAAAGAAAAAAAATAAGAGGGAAAACATCTTTAAAGAATTTTGTCGAAGGCACTCAAAAACGTGAATACTATAATGGGATTTTGCCTTTAAACATTATCTTCTAATCCATTTATAGCGGTGGAAGTAAACTTAAGAATGCGTTGAACGATAGTATTTATCAGTAAATCTACTGGATACTACTGTTATCAGTATGTATAGTGTTGTAATAATATTCAAGTCATTATTTTTCTTGTAATTCGGAGTTAAATATATTGATAAAAAAGTGACGTCGCTATATGCACCTTGGCGGATGCTTTACCAAGAATAAATAACAATCTCTGTTGCAAATGACAGTAACAAAGCTAGTGTGGTCGTTAATGAAAGTCGAACGACTTTAATGGGTATAATATTGACCTGTTCCGATGTTTATGGAACTTTATTCGATCTATAATAGTCTGGCATTCGATGACGTCACAAGTAAAACCACAGACAACAAATTAAATTGTTTTAATTTATTATCGTCGTGACCATTACGAGCCATTGCTGAAGGTAATGTGCGAATCACCGTAATGGCTGGACAGATTTCGATCGCCAGATAAATTATGAGACAAGTATTAAAATAGGTTAATTTTATTTTCAGTGGGCGAAAAGGATTTCGCATAATAAAATTGATACTAAAAAAAAATGTTTGCCCACAAAACCTATATTGAATAATATAAATTATATTTCATTATGACTCCTATAATATTTTTGCTAGTGAATTAATGAAATGGTTTATTAATTTAATTTTATTAATCGACAGCAAGAACGAAATTCTTATTTCTTTATTTATTTTTTATTATTTATTGATTACTTTTCGTTCCCTTTTTTATATTTGACCACGCATAATTTTTACTGATTAGTCCAATCGTGATAGTTCCTTTTGATTAGAGTCTACACTGAAATTGATCCCCTAACTATTAAAGAAATTATGCATACGAGTAGGAAGTAAAATAGAAAGACAGATCTTGAACTTTTTAATTTCTACGGGAAGTTTTTGAGATTATAAGATAACTTTTTATTACGAGGAGAATATCTCAAATCGGTAATAAAAAAACTAAATAAATAAAAATCAACCCAAAGGGTGGGAAGATAGAAAAGATTTCTTGCTGCACCAGTCTACAATTTACATACGAACTGGTTCAGTGTTTATCATTCTTTATACTTTTCGGTACAAATCACTTATTATAATGGCGTGCCTACATGGCAAGCTTGAACAGTTATATATGGATATGAATAAAAAAAAATAAAACCTGTGGTGTTTGTTTACTTTTTTAAGTTTACAGCAGTGTTTACACTTTATAAAATGATTATAATTTATTAATTTCAGTGCACTGTATCGTTTAAAAGCAGTATGACATATTTTCGAGTTTGTATAGTTGTGCTGCGACTGTTAATTATGTATAAATTTCGCAGTTAATTCCTCTGCTATTTTCACGTTTAGTTAATCTTATAAATCGGTAACCTTATTTATTTAAGTATTTATATAAAAACTTCGCATATGATATATACTAATTAAAATTATTCTAAGCAGGAAACGTATCATACAGGCGAGCTTAATTCATTATGAATTCTCTACCAGCTAAGCTTTGTGAGAGAGTAATAGGATATGGAAGGTCTTGCAAAGATTCGTGCAAGTTATAGTTCCGCTAAAATCCGTGAGTTGTTTTTTCTTGGAATATAGCCGGTTTCGATTGTGGCGACAATGTTTCGAATCAGCCTGGCCAGCTACAAACCTTAATGTTAACTTGCCGCCACGACTATTATATTCTGGTAGACGAACATTAGAGGATTGTAGTGTTCTGAGCACTGTGATCAAGACAACCAAATTACCGTTAAAAAAAGATCTTTTATATCTAAACAGTGTTGATGCGGTTTCTCCTTAACGAACGCCAGAGTTAACTCTTAAGCCACGGCCGCCTAGAGCTACTGTTCCGTTTTCAGTTTGCGTAAGATAATGGTCGATAAACAACTCCCTATGAATTATGTGACGTCGGAAGATACTGGATGGCCGATGGTTTACTCCGAGAACCGGTTGAAAGCACTGCGCGCGAACGAATTTCCAAAGTCCTGTATCATAAAGATACCATGTGACAACTATTTAGTTGTCTATGAAAATATTGCGTTTACTTCTTGAGATCACGTACAAAAGTCGCTTCGTGTATGAGAATTTATATTTCCGATTCGTGTTTATGTATCAAAAGTTATATTTTTCTGATCTTTTTTTTTAATGCATCCGTGTTGCAGTGGTTCATCGGTTGCTTTGAAAAACGGCCTTAGATTCGACACTCGGACCACATGAGAACTGAGATACAGTGGAAGGGTGGTTTCGGATCCGCCTGGCTAGCTACCACCCCCAATGTCCACCGATAACCTCTGTTGCGTTCTCGTTATGGAAGCCAGATGTATTCTAGGCGAAAGCACTTCACCCTCTACAGCCTCATTGTCACTTAATGTAAGATGAAATTGAGGTCATACGCTAGCTAATTAGCGAAAAAAGAAGAATGTGGCATATGGAAATTTTAATATTACCTTCCTATCAAAAAATCAACATAATATTACATTTTTAAAATGTATTATATACATTGTAAAAAACAAATGCAGTTAATTTTAGCAGTGGCTGCATTGGTAAATTAAAAAAAAAACACTGACAGGGCAACTTTTAAATACAGTTCCAAAAGTTATGTGCACGGGAGTTCAGGGGGTTAGACGGAAATATTAATAATTAATTTGAACTCTAGATGGCGTGCATTTAAATGATTCATACGAACGTTAGGTTCGCTTAAGCCTACCTCACGATAATGGCCGGCAGTACCGCGGTCGACGTTATGCCACAGCACACGCCTGTCGTAGAATCTATTCGTGCAAATCGAGTTAAATATAAACATATGAACGTTCAATTCACGAGGTCCGCACGTGATAATGCGTTCATAAATAAGATCTCAGATGAGTTACAGCATCGTTCGACAATAGTGATTGTCGACTAAGATTGCGCGCGCTTGTGGTAGCCGAACGGAAAGCGGAAGCGATTCTGTTGTATATATTTATTAATAAAAGAATGAAAACCTTCTAACGTACTCGTTTTTAACCATATTTGGTACAATAAAAAAAAATCTTTTCATCATCCAGCGATGGTATTTTTAAATAATATGGTTTTCAGCATGTTTTGAACGTTTTTGGATAGAGCGAGCGAGGAACGCATTAAAAATGGTAATTGAATTAACGATCCATGGATGTTTGAAGGTTTTCTTAAATCCGCCATGCTAGCTGGCACCTGCCGCCATAACAGCGTTGCTGTATTCCGGCAATCACACATGCGAGAGCCCGAGTATCTAAGCGAGCACGATTTGTTGTCTACAGTCTCGTTGTCACTTAAATTGATGTGAAACGGAGGTTCAGTGTTACGGATGCGTAGCTCATAATCAATAAAAATATCGATCTTCATTTGTCCTCGTGATCAAAATTTGCACAGAGTAACGCGTTAACAAAATTTTAAATACGCTTTTTTATCTGTATCTAAAAAGTTCTGAAGAACGACACAGAGCAATCAGCATTCATTTAATCGTTAACGAAAACAAAAAATATGTAACAATTCCATCACCACTGGTTTCGGTTGCGGAAAGTCTCCGTGTCCGGTTTTAAATTGTCTATCAACTGAAGATGTTAAGTGAGCGCTGTACAAAGGTACCGTCGGCAAGAGCATAGCTTCAACATCGCGATAGCGCATCGGCTTTATAATACAACGATAAATAATGCCGAGATGAGTTACTCCCGCGCGCACAATGGCGATCAGTATCACCGGCGACGGGACCCGTGCCCTAATGCTGAGGGTCCGCTAGGTTCACTCTTCACCCGCGGACGTGTGCGCGGACATAGCAAGCGATCGCGGGACTTATCCTGACGCCACTGTGTACCGGTGGCAGGAACAACGTATAGACATTTAACACTACATTTACCGAATCATATTCATAATTTTCTTTTCGTGTCTGTGGTTATTCTGTGCATTGCTGTATACCTATTTTTCCTGTTTCAGGTATAGAACAATGTTACCAGAGGCAGCTTTAAAATAAATAAAAAATCAAACGAAAACGAAACTTTGTATCTAGGGTTGGTCCGTCAAAATGACTAATCCGGTAAATCTAGTGTTAATCGTATATCATCACGTTATTGATTCACTATTGTAAATGTAAAATTCCCTAAAATTATGTCTCTTTTTGCGACGACTTTTGACGACGGTTATGTCCTTTGTCTATCCACCATAATTAATTCACTTGCTATTTTCGAATAACAGACGGCGCTGACCTTATTAATTTTAAAATTCTCGTACAAGATGGCGGTATTCGTGATCGTGTCAAAAAATATTCCAATTGTCATAATTTATTCGTATACAATTTCAATTACGGAACTTCTGCGTCGTAAAAAAATATCTATACTTTGACATTAATATACGTCAGTTTCAGTATAATAATATATAATAATATAATGAATAATAATCACAAAAAGTATTATTAATTTTTACTTATATTTCATATATAATATGAATGTAGATAAAATACTGTATGAAACTGAATATAATGAGATATTAAAAAAAAACTTTTTTCGTACTACCATTACCTCGTTTCGCTTTATGTTCCTTTTTTAAACACACTGTAGTATGTTAATATACCTTATTAAGATGATACTCCCATTAACTACCAATAAAATGCACTCTGAGGAACATTATGGCGTAAAATGTTATGTCTCACTTGATATTTATCATTCGAGAACAAATGATAAACACTCACACGATCATTCCATATTCATGAACCGTGTTCAGATACACTTCAATTTCTAACTTTGTAACAACACAGCGTATTATCTTAAAGGTTATTCGGTTGCTTTGTAAGTTGCTATTTCGCTATTAGCAATTATTTCGATAATTAAACTGTTTCACGCCACTTCAACAGGCGAACCTTGTTAGAATATTCCCTTTTTTGGTTAAGAGAACCGCTTTAATGACTTAATACGGATCCCTAAACCGTTATTTATTGCCGGCAACATGTTCCCGATCGGAAATGGGTTAACGATAACATGTTCATATTACATTTAACATTTCTGTAGGGGCGTTTAATAAATAACGTTTTAAGCGATAGCGCTATAGCAATTAACGGTCATAACATGGAAATAATATTAATAATATGTTTTGAAAATTATTATTGAATACATTATTTTCTATATGACGAATTAAATAATGTTTTTACGAAATTTTTAACCATGTAGTTTTAGTTCGTACGAGTTTATTTTTTTTTTAATTCTTTATCATTGTAATTCAAATTTTAGGACGAATGGCTTATGTTCATTATAACAAATTTATTAAAAAGTTAAAACAAACGACGGACTAACTTTAAATGGTTTATCTCTTCGTTACGTAAATATTTTTTTCGATTACTTTACGCAATGAAAATATTAAAAAAAAATCTATGTACCTAGAATTTCATCTACAAGAAACTGACAGTTTTCACAATGTAATGTTTTCATAATGCAATATTTTTTTTTACCGTTGGACATAAATCGAATAGGAAGTTTCTCTATGTATTTCAAAAACTCAAAGACTGAGCGATTTTGAAAATGAAATACCGACCATTAATGCTACGTCATAACACAGAGGCGGTGCCGGTCAGCGAGAGACTTTATAAAGAAGCAATGAATAGCGTTGCGAGTGAAAACAATCGTAAATTATTACCCGTAACCCACTGTTGAAGTAAAAGTGCGCAACGGAGCGCGATCAAATGAACTAATGCTCACTGAAGCGGAAACTTGCTCGCAAACGAAAATGAAACGTTCCCATTGGTCGATACATACGCAACCCCACTCAGGTTCGGTTCGTTGATGTGACGATGTAATCCATTCCGGGACACATAATGTAGACATACGTAGTTTTTTTTTACCGTTTCATCATAAATAAAATATTACTGCAACTAGTCATATTTTTTATCGACAATTGGCAAACGTTTGACGTTAATTTCGCATGATCTTAAGTGATAATGAAGACGGCTCTTGTGTACATACTGTTAAAGTGATAGTTTGATAATGAGGGTGGGTGCTAATGACGGGTAAGAAAAAACTCTATTACTTTTAAAAATCCACTAACTGTATAACCCCGGATTGGAACCTAATGGTACTGCGCTACGAGACAAGATTACGTTGCTACGGAACCAGACCGAATAAGTAAAACACCGATACAGATTCTGAAACAGAAATTATGCTTCTTGATACTTGAAGTGGAAAGTAAAGATTTATTGCACGCAAGTGTACGATTGTAAATCATGTCTATTACAATTGGATTCATTAGGTGTTGATATAAATAACTTTGATACTTTAAAAGATATCTTTCATATCTGTATGTACTGTACTGTATGCTGTGCGAGAAATTCCTACGATATGTGAATTTCACTTAACTAGTATTGTATTAAAAAATGGCAATTAAAAAACACTCTGAAAATATTTACTGATAATGTGAATGATACTATTATTCGATAACTTAGTTGTTATTATCGAATAATAGATGGCGGTGATCATTTAAATTTTTTAATCTTCTTCCAAGGTGGTGGTGTTCATGTCAATTTTCAAAAATATAATAATATAATAAGTTAAATTATTATTGAACCTTCAAGGTTACCGGTTATTTTCAAGCACTGTCCGCATCACAATGCCATAAAATCTATTCTTATTTGTCATATTAAAATTATAGTTACAAACTAACGTAATCGAATAAACTATTGTTGTATTCTTCTTCTTCGTTAATAAAAACATACACACACACCAAGTTCAAAACAACAGTTAGACTGCAACAAGCCGATGACTAGCGAACATCGGGAGCTTCGTTAATTGCGTGGCGTGACGCTCATTAACGGCATTCTATTTACCCTCGAACGCGTAAGAAACAGGAATGCCACGACCGCAACGCAATGAGCGAAACTGAAACGATTCAAACAAAACGGCGGAATTCTATAGAGTACGCGACGACATTTTTGAATGCCTCCAATTTTGTATTAGATTATATCCGACAAAAACAGTCCAAAGAGAAACAAAACACGCAAGTACCTTTTCCGATTGAATTAAAGCATCGATGATAATTATGCGAAAAATTTAATATCTGTTTACCGACCATCTGAATTGAACCGTTTTTTTTTTTGTTTAATACATTTTTACGAGATCAACTAAGTGGAACATTTTTAAAAAGATAAACATATGAAACTTGTTACCTTGCCGCGGATTGCAGACATTAATTATGTAATCATAAAATATGCATATATCTTTAACTACGCCAACTTTATACGAAGAGTGACGTAGTAGTAATTTCTTAATACCGAGAAGCGGAATATTCAGATCCGGTTGTTTAGTTAGAAAACGAAAGTTTTTTTTTTAACGGAATCGAGCGAGTGAACAAAAAGTTTGTTTATACGTTTCACCATCACGACGCGACGGACTTATGGAAGTTCACAAAGGGCCGTTCGCTAGAACTCGAGCGGGAGAAAAAAAAGATGGCTTCTTGCACCACACTAACAGGTGCCGTAAGGGGACTCATTAACTCACCGAGTTGACAACGTTCGAACAATGCAATTTCAACGTTTTAGCGATTTTGCGCTGTTAATGACTGTAAGTAAAGTTTAATGAAAGGTGAACTTTAGAAAAAATGTCTCTATGGATGGACGTACAAAACCGTCATTCCAAGATGTTGATAATTATATATATATGTTTACGTGGGTATATATCCATTGTGCATGCACCTTTACTCCTTCACACAAGTAATATTGAATTGTTTGTTAATTATATCAAAGTAACAGCTTTATAAACAATTAAAATTAAGTTCACATGGTAGATGCGCAAAAATATTGTCTGTTAATTTCGACAACAATCCAAAATTGCCGGGCCGAGTTTTTTTTGCACTTTTAACTTGTACAAATATGTTTTGGTTTCATTTATGTTACTTTTCATATGTAGTAATATTATTTTGATGTATTCGCTACAATTTTTGTAATATTGATCTCATAGTTCGCTCTATTTATTCAGCTTTCATTTCACTGCAGTTTAGGTTGTCTGTGGTAACGAACTCTGTGATTAAGGTGATTCCTGTCTGTCGTCGAAGGGGTCTGAACCATATGAGGGGAAGCGGCTCGAAGCATCAAAGACCAGGTCTTTTCTAATTGTCTTGATACTCTTGATAGTATTGCAAAGAGACTTTTTTTTATCGATTATGGGCTAAGATTTGGTCACGTTTTCACCTCACATTAAGTGAAAAAGACGCTGTAGTTTGTGAAGCGTCTTCCCATAGAATACTTTTGGACCTGGCGTTTATGACTCTTTGTACAGGAATACGAACCTCCGCGCCACGAGCCACGGAGATGTTGCATCTCTTTGCATTCTATACAAAATCTACCACAGGGAACATTCTGAGGAATTGTTCGATTCCAGGCACTAGATCCATGACCAGCGAGGTGGAGTTAGTAGAAAAGAAGGAGGTAGGGGGAAGGAGGAAACTCTACTTAACTCTGACTTCTCCCAGGGTATCAAAAAAAAAAGCATAAATTCTCTTAATTCCAAATTAATAAAAATGAATAAATAATTTCAAAATATTATTCTTTACTCCCTTTAAACAACTCAAAACCCTTTTCATCGATTAGAAAAAATAATTCGAGGTGAATGCATCACTTCTCGGTATAATTTAAATATTGGTTATTAGTAATACTAATGTTTCACAGAGCTAAAGGTCTTTTATGGAATAGAGCGGTCTCTTTGGATTACAAAACAGTATTTATATAGATAAGTCAACTAAGAGACCTACCTGGTCGCATTTATGTATATGCATGCATTTTGCCGACACAACATTAAAAGGTAAAGGTGGCCATTTCTATAAGTCTAAAGAAAAGTAAAATTTTTTTACGAAGTCAAGTTGACGGTAACTGAAAAGTGAATGTTATCACATACGAGTTAAATCATAAAATATTTTTGTAATCAAAAATTAAAGTATATTGTTAATGAAAAATAGTTCTTACATGATACTCTTTCACTCACTTCTTTTAAATATTTCATGTTTTCGAGTTAAGTATTGTTAGTCGGTTTAATGTTTATGAAAAAACAATTATAATTTCTCATGTAATTGAATGGCTTCTTAGATAAAAAAAGAGAATTCCAACCTCGATTTAGGTCGCCTCTAAAAACTGAAATAAAAATTGTTTATAAATGTATAAGAATAATTTATAATTATATACGTCGCATTCTTGTCATGAGTACGGATGTTTTAGTGATTGATTTGAACTATTGACGTTCATTTAGTCATGACTATTGACATATCCGAAATTCATTCGGAAAGCGTGCGCCACCTCGTGGTGTTGTGCAGAGTCTAGGAACGTGAAGTCAGCGTGCAACAAAGTAGAATCCTTGTTCAACTACCGTTGTGTACACAGGTCTTCTGAGAACTATATCGCGATCCCTTGTGATTTATTATCGATATATTAAAGTGTTCATAATATTAAAAGTGTACTTCTGTCTTTTTCTTTTTATTATTTCTTTATACGCCTACAACTATGTATTTAAGAACTATCATGACATATTGATGGGAGATAATTTAGAGTAGACGCAAAATTATTATCATAACATAATCTTTCATAATCGCTTTAATTGTTTCATCAATTGAACATCTATAAATTTTTTTTAATTCTTCCCTTAAGTTGATTGTTAGAAAATGATTCTGTAATATTAACCATTTCCACTCGTATGTCTCACTGTAGGTAACAACACTAACAGACTGACATCCTTTTCTGCATGATGGAATTTGTTTTAAAAAATTTCACACCGTGAAATAGTACAAGGAATAAAAATTTTATGTTATAACTATAATAAATATTAAAAATATAATAGGCCGTATTGTACCACTCTAAATTACTTTAAATCGTTTAAAATTCGACTCGGTTAGCTAAAAATAGGTACAAGTTGATGTCTAACCACTTTGAAAATAAATCGAGTGCAAAGGTTTAAGTCTGCAGCCTGTTAGTTAAATGTGTTAAGAGAATTATTAAATATATAACTCGCGCCATTCTTTAATGAACTATTACTCATTATAATACTTACGTGTTAACATAAATTTAATGTTCTACGAACGCCAACACGATAGATCTTGTGAACGCTAAAGCATAATGAAGATATAAACATTAACCAACACTAACTAATGTCCGTGAGACATTACGCGCTCGTAATACTGTCCCCTAATTACCAACGGGAGGCGGCGAATTCAATAGGGAAGCGCGCTTTGTACATTTTTTATGGCCAGTTTTATTTTCATGTCCGCTTTACGATCTATAATTTGAAATGTTTAATTTTAGTTAAAGAACAAACGGGTGTTATAATATTGACGATCAATTTTGTATACTTAAGATGTTTCTCTGATAAATATTTGTATACATCTCTGATATTATCCACTCTTACTTAACCATCCAATCTATTCTAATATGAAAAGCGCTTCCTCATGAAATCAGGACAGCAAGGAATCGGTATACATTCGAGATGAATGTTCGAAAACATCTTTTACAGGTATTTTCCGATTCGTCATCGTAAAATATTATAGTATATATGTGTGTGTAAATATGATTATGTACGTGTGTGTGTATTTGTCTATATTTATTTATTAATGTACGGTTTAAGCTCTTTACACACTATTGATTTTTAGTTTACTTTCAGTGCAATACAATTTTATAATTTTTGGATACATTCATTTAGTTTTTACTAATTTACACTTACCCCACATCTCCGCGTCACCATATTGACTGCCTGCGACGCGCAGTGGTTTACCCCCTGCCTTGTAACCCGAATGTCCCGAATTCGATTCCCGGGCCACAGGTACATTGTGTAAAAGTGAATAAAATAATTGATCGATCCAAGCGTTACTTTACTGAATTGCACGACATAATAAAAGAAAAGATATTTTGCTAACTTCCGTTATCTTTAATAACAAATACAACGACAAATCTCTAAGATACCACGGCTAGTGACGAGTCAATTTTTTTTATATCAGGCTAACACTTGGCCTCGATATCACCTGATATTAAGTGACAACGAGGCTATAGATGGTGAAGCGTGTTCGCCCAGAAGTGATGCAGAGCGTCGAAATTGTGCCTAAGTCGTATTTGCAATAAAAAAAAATGGCAATTAGTAAGTTTATTTTTTATATTAACTGAGAGAAATCTGATAAAAATATCTTAATATCTTATATTGTTTAAAGATTTAACCCAAGGTAAATTGCATTAATAACCGAGGGTTTCACTATTCTTTTCTATGCTATTATTAAGTTTACCACTTATAAATCTTGAGTAGATAAGTATGAATATTCCTAGCCCATATTTTTATTATGTTTGACATTAAAATATTAGCAGTTAATTTCCCTACGGATAAAAGAGCGTGCATTATAAAAGTAAAAACTATTAATTGTGGAATTTTTATTCTTATATATTTTTTAAAGAGCTCAAGAGACTACCGATTTTCAGTCGGACATTGGCCTATATAACTGTTTCATAGAATATTTACCATTGCTAGTAAACAATATGAAATTAGTTAAAACCTACAATTCGGAATCAAACTTACAGATATATAAACCAATCACGAGCAGCTAATGAATCCGCCGAAGGTATAATTGAAAATACCAAATGCACAGTCTAATAAAATTATATTAAAACAAAAACTGATGAACATAAAATAACAGCCCCATTTCAAACGTGGTCAAAAGAATCTAGGCACGGCAAATATAGACCTAGAGATGCCATAACATCAATAGAGGCAGATAAACTCTAAGGGAAGTAATAAAATGTTTAGCGATTGTAAGAGAAAAAATTTAACAATCATAAGTGGCCATAACATTGTATCACATTTCTCATAACTAATGCATCGAATTCAATGCTCCAGATAGCCCAAGCGCGTTCCCGTACATTGCTTACATACACCGACCGCCCTAGAACACATACCGATGGCAGGCGCACAGCTCACATGCCGCGGCTTATGGATGTGAACGAATTGCTGGAGTCGATCTCGCAATTGGAAAAAAGTAATTAAAAATGTATTTTTTCTAACATAAATCGACCTTTTATGCTATACGTCGATTCTAATCAACGTAACTTTCAAAATTAATCGCTAAAAAAAAACATAATCGTTAATTTATTAAATGTGAAAAAAAATTACGGAAATTATTGGCAAATGCAAAATGTTTTATATTTCTCACGCCCTCTCCTTTGTTTTTCGAATTAAACTCACGGACATAAATAATTGTTTAAGTTCAAAATCTACGCATCTTATACTCGCTGCACTGCCAGTAAATAAAGTTGAACTCTTCGCCTGTCGAAGAGTCCGTGTGTATAAGGTAACGGTTAGGCGACAAGCGTTTAAATACCCGATAGGCCAGCGGGGATGCCGATGTTATGACGCGACGGAATGAGCTATTACGTTTTTGCGGTCGTTCCGTGAAAAATAATGCGCGCCGAGCTCGAGGCACGATCGCGCCGCTTCAGCATCATTGGCGGACTTTGCCTTTTAGTTGCTATACTGAGTTTAATGCGTTAACTAATCGAACGAAGTGTAACACGTTTGCAGCTGTGTCAGACGCTGGAGACTCACGGTGTGACTTTCCGCTTAGAGCTACGTCAGTCGCTGGGGACTGACGGTGTGACTTTCTGTTTAGAGCTACGTCAGTCGCTGGAGACTGACGGTGTGACTTTCCGTTTAGAGCTACGTCAGTCGCTGGAGACTGACGGTGTGACTTTCGGTTTAGAGCTACGTCAGTCGCTGGAGACTGACGGTGTGACTTTCCGTTTAGAG
>DWQX01003573.1:0-17385 GCA_018245475.1 Pharmacophagus antenor
TCTTCAATATACGATAATGAATAAATTAATAAAACCAGGGATTTGCCTGCAGAGCAGTCCAAACACTTATATGCGCAAACAAATACTACACTAGGTGATTTGTCCATATTTTCATCTCTGTCATCGTATTTAGACCGATCAGCAATGATTAATTAAATTTAATGCACTGGTATTGCTTAATTAGGGTATGCCGAGCTAAAAATGTCAAAAACTACCATTACTGAAATTGCCACCTTGCAATCAAATGCCAATGGAGGCAAGTTGTTCATTCCAGGACAATACACCAGGATCACAATTTTCAGAGGAGATACCGAATATAAAAGCAATTAAATTCCAGTACTGGTGCGAGCGCTGCCTACGTCACAACGAGGCTTGGCGCAGCGTAGCGTATTCCCGGCTGCCGCGGTTGCTAGTGCTGCAACTGAAGCGCTTCAGCGGCGGCATGGAGAAGATCACCCGGCACGCACCCACTCCGCTCCTCATGCCTTGCTTCTGCGAGCCCTGCGCCAAGCGCGCGCCCGACCAGCCGCCCACGCACAGGTAACGTGACTCCGATAGGAAATTTGCATCTGATGCTGAATCAAAGCCGAACATTTTTCTGACGTAATATCTACTCAATCTATACACACATGTATATTTATACCTATTCTTTAGAGTATCTAAAATGAATTATTTACATTGTAAACATGTTTTCCCAGGGCTTTTATAATTGAATAGTGCTCCATTAACAGCATCTTATTAGTTCAAAACTGGTATATATGGTTATAGTTTATATTTTGGTTATTACGCCATTGTTTGAGTGTATGTAGTCAGACTTCTCAGTTTGTATATGTAATATAGGCTTGCCACTCATCACGACTTTCCAATACAAATAATTTATTAAAACTTCAGGTACATCCTTTGGGCGGTGATAATGCACCTCGGTCAGACGCTAACCGGCGGCCACTACGTTGCGTACGCGCGTGACAGCTCGTGCAGTGACGCCAAATGCGAGCGAGAGGGAAGCGGGGACGCCACCACTACTAACAGCAGTTCCAGTTTCATGAGGACGCTGTTCAACAGGCCGCGGCCGGCGCCCTCCGGCTGTGCGGCGAAAGACTGCTGCGTGCCCAGGCCGAGGCCGGAGTCCTGCTGGCTGGCCTGCGATGATGACCTCGTCAAGCCCATCTCCAATGAAGAGTTCGAGGATCTGCTCTCCGCGGAGCCAAAAATGCGCTCCGCCGCCACTCCGTACTTACTGTTCTACGTGAAAAGCGAGGTCGGCTAGTGTTTAGGGGCGGCCTAAACTCCACTCGACACGATACTCTACATGTGTGGCTGGTTCTACGTGCGCTTGAACTTGATAGTCATTTAAAAACAGTGTATATTTAACGAAAATATATTTTTGGTATTACACCAATAGGGCATGTAAATGGTAAACAAACTTATTATCTGTTGCACCCACTCATTTAGTTTAGTAATTTTGACTAACATTGAATTTGTTATTTGATATAATTTAGATGCTTTGAAAAGACGTTATCATTATATATAAGGATTTTATGGCCAAGGTCTAATGGTGTCGTGATATGAGATGTAACGAAAATATTTAAATGTAGAGTGTTATATATGTGAGGCGTATATTGTGTAGTGTACGTAAAGCTGAGTGCTATATTAAACTGTTAACAATCAGACAATATGAACAGAGAAAAATGTAATATTTTTAAAGATGAGTATTAAAAAAAGTTTAACTTCAATAGTTCATGTTCCTCTGTATTATGGATTATATGCACCCATGTTGTTAGCATTGAGGCGGGAAGAGACATTGCGTGAATGATTCCATTATAAGGCTGCTGTGAAACAAGTTTGTTACAATGTTTAAATATATATTATATAACTTTGAAATATTGCAATTTGATTAAAAGAAAAAAAAATATTCTGGATTATTAACTTAATGTCTATTCCCATCTTTAAATAAATTTAATAAATATTTACCGCGCTATTAAATCAATACTGGCCTAGTGTATATTTGTCTATGGTAAGATTTACATATATAAAAACTCATTTCCAAAATGTTACCGCTGTTGTATGTTAATGTATAATGTAATTTAAGGGCGGATTTTCTTATAACCGTAAAATGTGTTCAGTCATTAGCAGTTTCATACTTGCACTTATTTTCACTCGACTTACTTGGCCTTAATTCCTTCCCTTGAATGTAATGTAAGAAAATATAGTTCAAAGTTAGTAACAATATATGGTGAAGTGTATAAATCAAATGTGTAACAGACGTACAGTATTACCACGAATGAACGAATGCACGCGTAGAAGATAAGACGACGATTAAGTAAGGATGTAGACTATTGATAAACTTATTTAAAAAGACATAATTTTTGTTATTAAGTTGCAAATGTCTAAGGATTTCGTTATATCATCATCATCATCAGTCATAGCCCGCCTTCAACTGAACATAGGCGTCTCCTATGGATCTTCACGACATTTGGTTCAATTCTGTCCCACATCCAACGACCTTCACCAGATCATCGGTTCACTTTCGGAGAAACTCCAACTGTCTTCGATTGCTCCATCGTAACTCCAACACTACCTTAGTAAACCGTGTTAATGCTTTGTTGTAGTCACGGAATTGTGGCGTGATTATTGACTGATTTTTATGGTGTAAAACTGTCCAGTCTTAGGTGTTCCCAAATGCACTCGTAGCCGTTTTAAGTTCTTTTTGTTAGGAATTAGGTTATATCCTACTACTCTGAGCCAGAGCGTTGACTCAAAAAATTTGTCACGTTTTATAATCGGGTCACCTTAGTTTTTGAGGACATATATATATAATGTAATTTATATTTGTAAAAATATGTCATCAAACATGGATCATTTTTTATGTAAAAAAAGAGATTCTTGAATTTGTAATACTCTATACAGTGATAATATAAAGTTTAGCTTTTAAATGGCGCCTATAATTATTTTTACTAATGGTAATACCATATAATGAAAGAGTTAATCGTTAATTTCGTGGTAGCACTTTACACAAAGAAAAATTATATTTTCGATTAGTCACATCGCAATATTAAAAAATATATTGCGTCTCCATTGGGGAAGAATATGTGTAGGGTTTATTATCCTTATGTTCATTAGAGTTCACATAATGTAGACCAATGATGTGGTCTTAATAAAGAACTATGTTTACGATTGCTTGCTAAGTCGTACGACTGCTTTCTTTGTACGAGTTTAATATTGTATTGTAATACGAATTTGCTATGGTTTAAGAACTTGCCTTTCTATGAGCAACTATTTTTATACTTGCCGCATTAAGTGACTTAATAGTTTTCATTAATGAGACCAGTGATCATCTCACCCTTCTTTAAAGTAGCCAAAATCTATTTTAATACAGTGTTGTGAATAATGTCTACAAATACCAAAATTTTTTTTTTCAAAGTCCGCAAATGTGGATAGTTTAAAGATCATATGTATATTTGAAGTTATTTAGTGTATGTCAGATGCAGCATATAGATGTTTAACTTTAACAATTCAGTTCAAAAAATTAAATTAGATGTATTGTTCATGACGTTTAATAGATTTTATTAATCATTATCTCAACTTTTAAGAAGTATTATTGGCATTATAACCGATTGATGTTAGTGACATTTTGGTGAATTTAATAATATATTGTGTGTTGTACTCAGCCAAACACAACTATGACTTTTTTTTAACTCCATATTAAAACATGATTATTTGCCTGAAATTAGTTCTTTTGCATTTCCTTTTTATGTATTGATATATGCTGTAAATTTGTTGTGGATGCCATTCCAAAGCCTTTTAAAAAGGTAAATAATCTTGTCAGTAGTTATACAATTTTATTTAAATCGGACAAAAAGTTTGTAATTATTTTAAATGTAAATTGGAAATGGAAATTAAAATTAATTTCGATAATCACAGGTCTGGTGTTTTTTTTTATTTAATTTTCCTTCACTTTCTATTTTTTACAATATGTTCAATTCAATGGAATTTTTATCATTTTTAATTTTAAGTTAAACCTTTTAATTCATTTAAAGAAAATCATAAAGAGTTTGGTTTGACGAAGTTTGAACTTTAATATCGTTGCATTGATAAGCATAATGAAAGGGTAGGGCTCTATTGACAAGCTATATAGCTATTTTATCTTTATAGATAAAACGAAGTCAAACAGGACAAGTCGGCTAGAAGACATTTTACCGTGCTTAGTGGAGGTTGTGCACATACTTATAACGAAATTAAAATGAAAGCAGTAGAAAAAGGAAACAAAAGTTTACAGGTAACATTTTTTTTTTTGCTTCTTTATAATAAACACCTAATAACCTAATGCTGTTTAGTAGAATATTCGAACGTTAACCTAAATATTAAATACGAAATTACGATTCAGGTTGTTGACATTTAACGGTATCGTTGTTAAAGTTCTGAGACTGAATTAAATATCCAAAATTTTGTTACAATTTATTCATATTTTAGCATTATATATATTCTATAACATACTGTATTCATATCATTTGCAATTGTGTGCAACACCGTGGCGAAAATAATGTGGCTAGCGTAAAAATGACTACCTGATTTTGACATTGCCGTGACCTTTAAAGTCCTACATAACTTGCTGTCAAAGTAGAATCATATATTTTAAAGTATAACTTTTTATATTTGTGCTTTGCAGGCATACTTATTTAATTTTATTTAAATTTTCTGAAAAAATGGCTTTTATAAGTGTAAGTAGCCTTTTGTTTTATTTTTTTCTGTTATTCTCCTCATTTTGTTATACGTAACTTTAAATTTTAACAAAAGCAGATATTTCTGTAACCGGTACATTATAGTTAATTGAGGCTACGTTAATTGAAACTATAACAAAAAGTTAAAAAAAATATATTTTTCTACATCCTATTTAAGATTAGTCACGTTGTGAATGCGTGATCAAACTTTTCATATATCTCACTGAACACATGTCTCACTACATATATATATTACCTGAAAACTATTATTTTCAATGGTTGCCTTTTGTGTCAACGTGGGCTTGTAATTCTCAAAGTATATTTTGAAATATAAAATAAGTCAATGATTCAACCTGTTTGTCATTGCGTTAGTGTGTGTAATGTTATATACTTTTATAATTATTGAAATTGCTTTTTTATAGAGTAAATTCACACACTATTAAACAAATAACGTACTATATATAAATATAAACGTATATATTCATTATTATACACAAATACTACAAAACTTTATGGTGCCAGGTTAAATAATTTTTTGTTGTTAATGTATTATTCACACATTAATGTCGTTCAAATATAAGAAATGCTAGAAATGGTTTTCGTAGTATTAATGGATAGTTGGAAAATTACCAAGAAAAATTAGCAAAGATGTTGTCAGCGGCTATAGCAAAATTTAGCCCAATTTTATGAATCTTAATCGGTTTTTAAAATAAAGTGGCTGAATGATAAAGTTTATGAAGAAAGCTTTTATATATCTTAGCGAAAAAAAGAATGTCAATTACTGCATAAGCAAACAAAATCTAAACGTAGTCATTATCAATATAAAATCGAACCGTAGCTGTTCTCGTATTTCTATAGTAACAAGTCAAAAAAAGTAATTTTTTAACAACAAAAACAACGATTGCCCGATTAAATTATATCGATATAGTAACATCAGGATACGGAAGTTTGCATACTTACACAAGCGGAAGTCAAGAAATTCATCTTTTCTGATTGATTCATACCGTTTACTTTCCACAATTTAGTATATAAATCGTTACAGAGCTCCGGTTTATAATATAGAAATTTATTTAATACCTCTTTTATTCTATTAGGTTACCTGGACTCAAAAATTTATTAATTCTTATTGGCAAACTCTATCAGTTGGCAAATAAACTACAGTTTAAATTTAGAACATTTACTCTTATACCCAGTCTCTGAACTGAACGTTATACACAGACGCTTCTATGTATAAATCGTATAAATTTTTTTTCCATCCAAAATTTTTAATTGATAAAATCTGTACGCAGTTTGAAAGTAAGGGGGCTTTTTAAATTTTTCGTTTCGCACTCACCTCACCCTTCGTCGCGACGTCTTTACTTTTGTTGCGCGCGCTGCGACTCGCGCTTCCCGCTCTAATACGCAAGTCCGTAGTCGTATTCAGTTGCAGCTGTGAGAAGTTTTCTACGAAGGGCAGTTCAAGATCACAATCGTTTTTTCACCTGAAGTACATTATAGCAAATTTGATTCATTGCAACGCTGTCGATATGGTTTGGCCGACAATTTACGACGGTAAAACTGAGGTAACGATTTTTTTAATTAATTTAAATCAGTTAAACTCGAACAAAGTAATTTGTAATGGTCACACCATATATGTAATGTAGTTTTCCGTTTTCTGAGCAATGTTTTCATGAATGGGTCACTTTTTTTATTTTAAACAATTTTAATTAATACAATTCATACGACAAATGCTTCTTTATATCGATCGGCACGCTATTCGACTTATGTAAATAATTTTCAAAATAGTAAAAAACTAAGCATCTCTTAACATGTTATATTAAACTAATCATATGTCTTTATTTTATGTTATATATATATCATTCATTTACAACTGACGTTTTAATCTAATTTACATGTAAAATAATTTTTGCTGTGTTACATACATATGTGACTCCAAAATATTAAACTAATTTTGGTTCTATCAATAAATTACTTTCGTTCTCATTACATTACCATTTTTTTATAAATGTATATTTCGTCTCAAATTGTCACAATGTCTAAAATACTGTACCTAATAATTTTTTTTTAATACTTGTATGTTTAATTTTATACTATAATAATTTAGTATAAGTTTTATGCTGCTTCCTTAGATATGATACAAATATTAATGTAAATAAAAATATAAAAAGTTTAAACACATTATATAGAAATAAAATCAATGATAAATATTTCCTTTCCGTTAGTAATAACGGTTTTAAGAATTTTATTACATATAAATCATCATGATGCATGATATGCACATATGTAGATATGTTATTCAATTGTTATTATTATTATAAAGTTTTTACTTAATCCTTATGTAATCAAAATTAGCTATTGATTACATGTTGTGATACTCTTCAATATGTTCATTAGATACTCATTTACTGCTCATGTAAAAGAATTAAATGTATTAGCTCAATCCTATCAGATAATATGACCATATGTAAACAATTTGTATAGTCATTATTTATAATAACAATTTCATAAATACAATTACAAATAATCTTAAGCTTTTTAATTTCAATATGCTCAATAAATGTAAAAGAAACAATGAGCAAATGTATTCAAAGCTATCTCTTACGTCACAGACCTTGGCAATGTGCAGTTCCTATTAACTAATCAACATAATGTTTATCAAAATTGTTTGAACTAAACTGTGCTGTTAATTTAAATTGTAAAAAAAATGTAAAGGAGCTCGCATATAAATATAGTGTTTTATTGAAAAGCATTCCTTAAATTTTCATTTTTAATATTTTTGCTAATAAAGAAATCTGTAAAAAACATTTTTTTTTAAATAGTTTTTCTTTTGTTATTATAGTTTAAATGGTTTTCTCTAAAAATGATATATATTGATAATACTAAAATAAATGTTTTGGTTTCTAAAGTATTTTTAAGAATAATATGTATAAATAATTAATAAAAGTATCTTAGTTAATATGAACTAACCTTTTACTATTATATTGGATTCGTTATTTAATATATTAGATTATGTAATGTAATATTTACATCCTTACTAACAACATTTATTTTAATTAATAACAATGTTTAATAAAAATTAGGTGTGTAAATAAAGCCAATTACAATTGGATTTTATTTATATTTTTGTCGTGAACTAAGTATACAGGAGAGGTGAAACAGCATTAACTAATGCCTTGTTCCACCTCTCCTTTAACTGGAACTAATAAGGTTAACAATGTTGCTTATAGGAAAGATGCCAAAGTTCGGCCTAAAGAATAGAATTAGTTCTGCACTAACTAGACTTTAATGCTTACGACGCTGAATAAAAGATGTGAAATATTTCCATCATATGTTAGTGGTTTTGTCAAGACTTTGTATCACATGTAACTGATTGATTATAGTGTACATTATTACAGCATTGCCACTGCTGAGGCACACTTGGAGCGCTAAGGGTTATTTGATATGTAATTATCTCCGATTGTCGCATACGGGAAACTTTTGATGCGTTTATATTTTGTAAATAGCGAACGCAATGAACGATGCGCGTGACTTACGTATGGTATATTTGCATCTTCTATTGCTAATTACATCGGCAATGAACCGAGATATGTGGGAATGGCGTGGTACGGTATCGATTCGCGGTGACGTCATAGAAACCCCGTAAACCAGTGTTTCTCAACGTGCTTACGCCCGTGGTGGTACTGCTTCCGTTGGGAACCTATCGATTATACCATAACACAAGCGTGTACTTACTGCCACTAGTGACCCGCCTTTGATTTTCCATAAGGCCAAATTGCCTTATGGATTGATGGTGGTGGTGGCTCACACTTATATTTCACGAACAGTGTATTTTTTAATAAATCTCCACTAAACATCTGTCTCCATTACTTTTATAAGTAAAGAGGGAGACATGAGAATTTTAAAAGGATTTTTTAAAGGACAAAACAAAGAAAAGTTGAGAAACACTGCTTTACTCCCCGTTCGTTAGGTGTAGGGTGACGGTGGCATATAAATTTTATACGATTTCCTTGAAATTATTACGAGTTTCATATAATCCCCGCAGTCCATACTTACACGTTTTTACAAACATACTGTCAATATGATATACGGAAAATTAAACAAAGCCCCATAAAATTTATCATCAAAAATTGTTTATCAAGATAAATTATGTACTTAACAATAGAGGGAAAAGCCACGGAGGGTTTTTTGTTTGTTGTTTAGACAGTTGTACGATTGCAGATCTATATGGTTAATGTACATAATGAATCTCTAGAAATACCGTATCTATTAATTTTTTTTTATTAGAAATTCTTTTAGCTACGGACAATTTTGGGACTGAAACAATATCAATAATTATATGTCTATTGTATCTGTAGAAACCCGTGGACAGATTTTTATCAAATCTGATGTAACAAGCGCTGATCACGTTGATAGATAAGATTTTATAGTGGGATTTTTTTTTTTTAATTCAATCGTTGTCACGGTCTCCAGCCAATCTTAAATAAACTAATGCGAAATCCGATGATGTCATTGATCTATAAAACTGATGACGTCTCACGACAGTCGACGCTTGCACTCCGGTTCGGTTTAAAGTTGATGCTAATTTTTTTGTTTTAAATTTGAGTTTTTCCACAGTGAAACAATAAAATGCGTTTTGTATCTCCAGCCAGTTATACAATATGTTTAAATATAAACTCAAACTTTTTAAATTACGTTGAAACTTTTAACCCTTTGCAGACGAAGCCGCTCGAGTTATGAACAAGATATGAACGAAAGCCCTAGTAGAATGGATTTATTGTATAAGTTGAATATTTAAAACTTTTGAAGATTCTGACTGTTGTTATAATTTAATGACATATATGATGCGTTTCGGAGTTCTGATCTAAGTTGATAGATTATATACCCAGCGGTAAAAACGTTTGGGCGGCTATTCCGACACTCTACCTCGTATAGTTGAAATGAATTATTTTGTACAATCATTTTTATTCGTCATAAATTTTATTTTTCTAAGAAAAAACGATGAAGATACAGTGAGGTTCGTCTATTTTTGTAAGTGTAATGCACAAATAAAAAAGTGAAAAGTAGTCCCATTTACATCCAAACGTGATATAATTTATGTAATATATAATCATCCACGCTATCATAAATTATTTCAAAGATAAGATATCCTATACAAGATGTCTAGATTATATACATATATTTAACTTAATTCATGCGGCTGTTATAATGATATATAGTTTTGTTTTTTTTTTTTAATTATTTGTTTTGTTAAAAAACCAGATATTACGCTAGTCCAATTTAGTTCATGTGAAATTGACCGTTTATAGAGATTATAATGATGTAACAGTGATCTATTAATTTCGTTTAACCTTGTTCGAATTTCATAGGTCGATATTATCCCTCACTTCGAATAATACCACAATTAACGTTATCTTGTTGTGTATGTTTATGGAATGGTCTACAGCTTTTTTCATTGACATATTACAAATTTGTTGATAATTAATACGTTGAATTTATTTTATACTTTTAGTGATATTTCATGTGTAAATATAATTTTCCATTCTTTAAAGCTTCACTATTATATTGAAAATATTAAAAATGAATAATTAATACACAATAACATTTATCTAAATTTTTTCCCCATTGTGGACGTATTAAATTTGTACGTAGTCGTATCCAATTCGAATTTTCAATGTTTTTCATCCCTTACGGCATATTTGCTTTATATTTTTTCTAAAAAAAAAAATATAAATATTATATTATTAATATTTAAGAATTAATATATTAAATTATTATGAACCCGAAAAAAAAACACGAAAAATATATCCGGAAACCTTGTGTTAATTGAAAAATAAATTAAATGACAAGTCAGACATACTACATTTTCATTGATAACTTTTTAAATGATACCAATTTGATATAAAATTTCTTCACGTACCGCACAAAATAATGCCACATAAAAAGAGGTTTGAATGTATTCTCAACATTTGTTCCATTACAGTCGGGTTCCCCAGACAAGCCGGCCATGCAGCTCGCGGCCGCCGACGTGGGCTCGCACCTGCAGCACATGTGCAGCCTCGACATCGACTCCAAGGCCTCTTACGTGCGGCTCTCGGGCATCATTTGCACCATCGGTGAGTTCTACACGTTACCATTATTGTTGACCCCTTGCCGTGATTGACGAGTCAGACTCGTGATACCAATATTAACCCAAACATTTATAGCGGGAGTGTAAATTGTGGAAATAAAGACCTAACCTAAACAAGATTTACTGGTGGAGAAACAAGTTGAATAAGCAATTCGATGCCTTATGTGTTAATCTAAAAAATCAATATTAGAGTAGCTAAGACCATATTTCTTTAATAACTCCGTCAGTAAAATTAGTAACCCCAGTTATTTATATCTTAAATGAAACGTAATTTTTTCAGAACCTAAATATATTGTGTGTGTATATAAACGCATTTACAATGACATTTTTATAAATTAATATCCAAAATGTTACTTTACTGATATCAAGTTTATATCAATTTTTACTTTAATTGACAATGATCTTTTACGATACCATACGTATTTAGTTTTACATTAATGATATCGTAATAATTGTATTACCGTCTAAAACTTATGATAAATGTGAAAGGATTGTAACATGTTATCCGTGCATAAATTACATATATCGATGTCATACGCTTATGATTTTTTTATCTACGTAAATATCACAAGTAAATTTCTAAAAAAAATTACGAGTTGTATCTCGACCTTTTAATACCAAAAGAGACATAATAAGAAAAAATCCGTATTAGTACATTACCTATTTTTTTCTATGGAGACGTTGAATTTATATGGAAAGTTTCATAGTGGGTAACAAAAGTGGTGTTACTCGGGTAAGAGCTATGCCTAGTAGAGGACTGCTGCAGGCTTATATGGTGATGATGATGTCAGTAGGTTACCCCTGCTATTAATTTATTTCCTTTTTAGTCAGGCATGCAATCAAAAACAAGAAATCCACATAACATGCTACGTGGAATATTCACGAGTTGCGTGTTGCACAAATCGTTATTGACGTGGAAACATAAGGTTAATAACACCAACTACGTTTCAATTCAGGTTAATAGTTACAAGTCCTGCAATGCAGTACAAAATTGTACACATGGAGGAATTGTATCCCTCCTATAAATTATCCATTATTGTGTAAAAAAGGTAATGAATTGAAATGTTACATAAAAGTGATACGAGCCAAGAGAAGTTTAAAATTATTAATTATGTACGGCTCTTGCAATAAATAAAAATTTTTGACTGCTTCCATGATGCTGTGGTTTACCAGCTTACCCACAAGGCGCGTTACAACACGCAAAGTTCTTTGGTTCGATTTCCGAGCCATAAGGGTTGTGGAATTTGGATGAAGGTAGTGTTTTTTGAATTCGCTTGAGTAACTACCGCCCTCAATGACAATCTGCCGCCGTAACAGCTTTACTTTGTTCCGGACGTGAGAGCAAGAGATTTATTCTGGGCGAACACGCTTCACCATCTACGGCCTCATTGTCAGTTAACGTCTGATAAAATTGAGTCTAAGTGTTAGCCCATAAACGATAAAAAATACAGTAATATTTTATCACGATATCAGGGCCGGCATCTCGCGATGTGGCGATGTTAGAGAAGATGATGGAGACTGGCATGAACGTCGCGCGCATGAACTTCTCCCACGGCTCCCACGACTATCACGCCGAGACGATCAGGAATTGTCGCGAAGCGGAGAAAAACTACAGCGCGAAGTTGGGCATGCCGTTCTCTCTAGCCATTGCGCTGGACACCAAGGGACCCGAAATCAGGACTGGACTCCTCGAAGGCGTGAGTATCTCCTTAACTAAATGACTACCTGTGAGTGTTAGTGGTTTTAACGCTTGGTTTGTACCACGGAAGACCTGAGCAGTTTACCATCTACAACCTCATCATCACGTAACATCATGTAAAATGATAATTAACAGTCCTGATAAAAGGTCATCATTGCTTTGTAATTAATTATTATTTTTATAGATTATAATTATTATTGCAATATATTAATAAACATTGATTTTTAAATTAGATTGTGGCAAATGTTTATTACTGAAAGGCTGTGATAGTTTTCTAGTGAAAATAATAACTATAGTTTATTAGTCCTTCAATAATTAGTTTAAACTACTTCAATAAAATGAATTTTAATATCCTTTTGAATTGTAAAAAATATTGCATTAAATATTTTAACTCCACTTTAGATTTTAATGTTTTTTATAAATCTTTTAACGCAGGGTGGGTCTGCAGAAGTTGAACTCAAAAAGGGTGAGACTATCAAACTCACAACAAATCCGTCATATCAAGAAAAAGGCAATGCTTCCACCATCTATGTAGACTACAAGAACATCACTGGAGTGGTGAAGCCTGGGAACAGGATCTTCATTGATGACGGATTGATCTCTGTGATCTGCCAGTCCTCAAGTGCGGATACATTGGTCTGTTCTATTGAAAATGGTGGTATGTATTAATATGAACTAGTATATGTTTTTGTATTACACTTGTTTCCATTTTTCCATCAATGATATTTACTATTAACACTAGACTTGTGGACATTTTTATAATGGTTTTCTTTTTAAGTTCTGTGATAATGGTTCATCGTTGAATAATTATATTTAATGTTTTTCTAGAAATGTGTATAGGAATGTTGCTAAAAACAAAAAAATAATCAAAATGTTCTATGCATATTAGTATATAGAATTTTTTTATCAAACAGTTTCGACAAAATACGGGTCTATATCTAATGTTAGACTTTAGTGTATTTAAAAATTAAAACATTTTATGCAGGTATGTTGGGATCCAGGAAGGGTGTCAATTTGCCAGGCCTGCCCGTCGACTTACCAGCTGTATCAGAAAAGGATAAATCTGACCTTCTCTTTGGTGTCGAACAAGGCGTAAGTAGTTCAAATATAAATCATATAATTAAAAAATGACCATATGCTTGTATACACTTATGTAAGCACATTTGTGTTTATTCTGTTATGGATTAAATATTCAACAATTCACACTTTCTGTGCCTTACCTGTTTCTATTGATAATGTTTTGACCATGTCTTTTCTTAAATAATTACTTTAAATTATACAATATATACATATTTTAATCAATATGAAAAATAATTTAAATAATAGTTGTGATTTTTTTTTATTTCTTTTAAAAGGTGGACATGATCTTTGCTTCGTTCATCCGCAATGGCGCCGCCCTGCAAGAGATCCGCAGCATCCTCGGCGAGAAGGGGAAGAACATTAAGATCATCTCCAAGATAGAGAACCACCAAGGCATGGTCAACTTGGACGAGATCATTGCTGTAAGTATTATATATGGCCTTTCTTTACTGAGAATTATATGATATTGAATTTAGTTTCCACGTATTATTGTAAAGTACTGGAATTTCAAAACCATAGTTACTTAACATTATCTTCATATGACTTAGCATCATGTCATATCGTATGGTAAATGACACAAATGTCTGTATAATCTATTTATAACTAGAAGATATTAATTAAAATATGTCCTGCGAAAAATAGCAATGTGAAAATGCTTTACACAACTAAGAAATTACGTCATTAACTACATATATAACAGGTCAAAATAAATAAAAAGACGTACCAATACCACTACTAAATTAATACAAGAAAAATCTGTATCCTTTATAGGAAGGCATTACCCAATTTGTACTGCAAGGATGTAGCCAATCAGTTAAATTTGCAATAACATTCAATCATTTTAAAATTGCATCCTTATTGTGTCTGGTGACCTATTTTGTATCTTATGTTTTGTCCCTGTATTTTATTGATATTGTAATAATAAAAAAGCAATCTTCTGAAATTTATTATCACATTTACCTATCATTATTGGGAAATGTGTTTAAAATGTTTGTGTACATGCAGTTTTACAGAGAAAGGCAGTCATTTAATGTAATTATTGAAAATATTAAGAAATAAAGTGTTCATAGGGATTCTAATAATCTGTCCAGCTGTCCGAATGTCTTGTAAAAAATTCAAATTAAACTACCAAGTTTCTACATTTTTAAATCAAATATTTAAAGAAAACACTCCCATTCGCCTACCATTCACCGCTTCTTAAGTGCTCTAGCTGGGTCATTGGCAGCATTGCTGGGTTCCAGTTGTAAATATAAAAAAATATGGGTGGATCATATATACTATTTTCAAATATTACCACTTGGGGATTAAAAAAATAATATTAACAAATGTTTCTTTGGGGTGTAACGTAACTTATTAAAATATTGAATTGATAATATAAAAATATGTTTAATTTATTGGAAATTTACAAAAATTATGGTAAATGTAATTTTGGACTTATACTGAACCCAGATTTTTTCAGGCTTCGCCCCGTCGTGCTGTCCTCCTTTTAGTGTTTCCCTCTTGTAATAGCGCATTGCATTCGATTATCGAATTTAACTGTCAGCACCAACAGTATCTGAAGATCTTTTGGTAAAATAACCTTATTTTCAGGCCTCGGACGGCATTATGGTAGCTCGAGGTGACCTTGGCATTGAGATTCCCCCTGAGAAGGTGTTCCTCGCACAGAAGACGATGATTGCTCGCTGCAACCAAGTAAGCTATTTTTTTTTTACTAACCTAATAAAACCATGATATTAATAATTTTTAAGTTACTGATTAGTTTTGCAGTAATGGTACCCCGCCTTCTTTCTTTCGATTCACGTATAGCATAAATGGCTATTTGCTGTACTTGAAATATAAAACAAGTGTATGAAAAAATAATCTCTTAATGATGCTAAGTAGTGGTAGGCCACTTGGAGACATGGAGTGGATTGTTGTCTCGTTATTACTGAACCACAAGGTACAAGAATGAGCAATGTTCATCTGTGGTACTCAATTAAGTAAAGAAGTTTAAATGAGCCAGCATTTTCTGTAATAGATTCTGGACAGAGAGCATATCATCAAAAGAGTAGATGAATAGAAATTCCTGTGACCTGGAAATGTTTCATGCGAAAATTTCTTCTCTATATTACTTATTTATCACCGTAGCTTCTATTCCTGCCAAGCTAGGCTATAACATACAAATTTTATATTGTGAAAGTTGGTTAGTAAATATAATTGAATTAATAGGCACTATCCTATGTATTAAAATGATTAGGGCATTGTGATACATCTGTGAAACCTTTTTGTTAAAAACCTTTTAGGAAAGATAAATATAAGTTTTGATATATCACAGGTTGGTAAGCCAGTGATCTGCGCTACACAAATGTTGGAGTCGATGGTAAAGAAGCCGCGGCCCACGCGCGCGGAGACTTCGGATGTCGCGAACGCCATACTGGACGGCGCGGACTGCGTGATGCTGTCCGGCGAGACCGCCAAGGGGGACTACCCGTTAGAGTGCGTGCTCACCATGGCCAACATCTGCAAGGAAGCCGAGGCCGCCATCTGGCATAAGCAGCTCTTCACTGACCTCGTCGCACAAGTAATTATCTACATCGACATTTAAGTTTTGATAGCGGTTATTCCGAACCCAGTAGCTAGTAGTTCCCACGCTCGTATTATCAATCTTTCGCCATAATAGCATTACTGTTCCAATTGATTTGAGAGGAGCCAGACTACCAAAATTTAGATCGTAGCCTTGAGATGTAAGACATTGTCTATTTGCCGCATACCCTTCAAAACCGTAATACGTTAAAATTTACAAATCAATGCTCAGTTGCAGAAATGTGCACTATGCTGATACCAATATAACCTGCCACTATTTACAAATAGTGGCAGGTTATATTGGCGCTATAATAATAATATTCCGATGTAGGTGAAAGGGCCTATCGAGCCGGCGCATTCGGTCGCCATCGCGGCGGTGGAGGCGTCCAGTAAGTGCATGGCTTCCGCCATCGTGGTGATCACGACAAGCGGGCGCTCCGCCCACCTGCTCAGCAAGTACCGACCCCGCTGCCCTGTCATCGCGGTCACGCGGCAGCCGCAGACCGCGCGCCAGGCGCACCTCTACCGCGGCGTGCTGCCAATCGTGTACAAAGGTTCGATTATACTAGCTTCACCTTTTGCGGTCCCATTACGAGCGTAAAAAAAGAGAAAGTCTAATATAAGAACTACGGTGTAGCAAATAGACAATTCATCATGAATTTAAGGATTATATTATCGTTGATTTTCATCGAGAGTATGACTGTGTAACTTGATTTGTTTTTTTTTTTGCGTACAGAGGAGGCTGCCAGCGACTGGCTGAAGGACGTGGATCTGCGCGTGCAGTACGGATTGCAGTTCGGGCGCGCGCGCGGCTTCGTGAAGCGCGGCGACCAAGTAGTGGTGGTGACCGGCTGGCGGCAGGGCTCCGGCTTTACCAACACCATGCGCATCATGTGAGTCTCCCATCTCTTATATAACATCATAACATTCTGTTGAGATATTGAATAGTGATAGGGTGGGTAGAGTTTTCGAACCTGTCTGGGTCAGCTACCACCCTCAATATCAAGCTAGTGCCACAACGGCACTGCTATGTTACGGCAGTCATAAGGTTAGAGCATTCTGGGTGAAAATGCTTGACTATATTTACTTCATTATCATTTAACATCAGGGAAAATCGCTATCCTGTTAATTACTGTTACTGATAAAAATAACGACGGCCTTTAGCTATGCGGTAGCACCGCAGGATTGGTGGTTTACAA
>DWQX01003574.1:0-17385 GCA_018245475.1 Pharmacophagus antenor
ATATATATATATATATATGCACGGGCTTGCCCTGTAACCGAGGCGCAGTGATTCACAACTTGCTAAGTAAAAGAAGTAAAAATAAGTATACATACGAATGATATGAAATAAGTTAGGGTAAATATAATTAATAATAAAAGTAACATGTATGTATTAATAATAAATCCTCATTACTATAAAATGTAATTATAGATTTAAACAAATACTTGCATATATCCCTTATCTGAACCACGCTTCCGTAGAAAGGAAACAAGTTCCATCACTTAGCGGCTTGAATAGTGAAGGCACTACAATTTGTACTATTATTTAATATGCAAATAGCGGCCAATTCCAAAGTGTCTCAAAATTAATTACGATATCATCTTAATTATTAATGGAGTTTAATTAATCACAATATTTGATTGCTTGTTTGGTTATCATGTATATTAATAGAATAAAATATTATCCAATAAATCGAAATGGATATTAAACGTAGATTACTTTTGTTAAAGCCAAAGTGCACGCGTGCGCACTTTTCATCCTCTACGTCACTCGACAGCGAAGTAATATGTTCGTTTATTGCCAATAAAAAATGATTAATTACGTAATGTTTACATTATTACGGATTAACTTAAATTTTGTACGCTTTTTACGGATGTTACGCGAGAGGAAGAGTATGAAATTTGTCACAGTTAAAAATTATATTGAGAATGTAGCGCAAAAAAAAAAAATTTTTTTTCTAATTCATAAAAATGCGTTAAATTTAATAGATAAAACATTACCCACACTGCCAAGCGTTTGATATACAACCGCAAATATATTCTTTTCTTTAGTCAAATTGAAAAGTGATTAATATTAATAATTTATTTAGTCTTATTGAATCTTAAATGTAATCATAATTATTATAATTTTTTAATCACAGTTTGTCTATTAAATATTTGTGCTCTATATAATATTTTATTTGTGAAGCCTAAATGTTACTCCAGTTAACCGCTTACTATTTTATAAGTCACAAGTTCGGCCCCATGTTGAAGACGGTTCCCAGCTCTGGACGAGCGCGCTTCGATGCACATTTGTATAATATGACCGCCTACAACAAAGAGCGGTTTTAATCGTGATACATATTGCATCTCTCCGCATTTCACATCAATTCACCCACGGACGGTGTTCCGAGGAATTGTTTGGATTGTTTCCCGCCGCTGTATACCACCATCGCAGTACTCAACAACACTTATTTCGCTGTGCGTTTAGCGTAAATTTTTACCTCACACAACTTATCTGTATAATTACTAAACGCCAACGGTATTTCCGGACACGATTTGCTAGTTCGTTTGCTTATTTTCCTTTAAAAAAAATACACCTTGCTCCATATGTATATAATAATAACCAGACTTTAATGCGATAAATAACTTCATAGTCGTTCTCTCTTATCTACAGATGCGAAATTTATAAATTTAACAAACGGAACGAGGCTCCTGATGATCAACGGATACACATTCCACAAGGGCCCCAAGAGGCCGAGCTATTTAGAATCGAGGTGGAGGTGTTCGGCTTTGAAGAAGAAATGCAAGGCTGTTGCGTACATCAGCACCGACGAAAGCAAAATTGTCAGGTGTCGTTTGGAACACAATCACAAGCCGAACAAATATTGCAAGTTGAAAGATGGAACTTATCAGAAAATGTAGGCCGACAAAGTATATGCTTTAAAATTATATAACGTAACATAATGAGCCGTTTCTTTATCAATAAGCTAATGCTTATCTAAAATTTTAACGTGATATTAAATGACAGTGATGCCGTAGACAGTGAAGTGTTCTAGCTCAGAATACATAGGCTCTTACACGTATGACCGCAGAAATACAGCAACGCTTATATGGCGGTCCATTTACATTGTTTGTCATACCGCCATCTAAACTGCTACTAATGTGGCCACGGAATATAGCCAGGGATTTCCGTGTTCGCAGCAAGCTGTTAACTATTGAACGAAGGAGTCAATTAAATAAATTATATATTATTCAGATAAATATTTATGAAACCAATTCTCTATCAGACCGCCCGCTCCTATTTTTTAATACTAATCTAAATGCGACATCTACAGTACAACGTGTCACATAAGCGCTTAAACATAAAAGTTGTCGTTAATAAAAAATAAACTTTATTTAACACTGAATTTACAGTTTCCAATTTTGTATGGTCCTCGACTCGTGAACCAGAATTGTACACCTATATTTCAGGAATCAGTTTCCTTACAACTTAGAAGAACACGTTGACACGTTGGAAACATATTAATTTTAAATTTAAAGAGAGATAACTTTTAAATACATATAACAAAATAACAAAAGTAACAAATGACAATGGTAAACTTATAATAAAGATTATGAACTGGTACAACTGAGCAAAAAAAAAATACACAGCTTATTAATCGTACGCGCATGAAGGTACATGGTGTGTATTTGTATGTGTAATTAAATTATTTATACACTATGAAAAATAGCACATATTACGTCAGATATAATTTAAATGTTTAATGAGAGGTATACTCTCTGACTCTTCATAGGTCCAACTAACCACTTATGTAATATATACTTGACGAGATTATCAATGTGTAACGTGCAGTTGTTGGGGAGCAAATGTAAAGGATAATAAAATAATATAGTTACATATAGCCGGTGTTCAAGAACAGCAATATATTTGGTTTCGAAACTTCTAGCACATAATATTGTTTAAACTGTATTATAATTGCACTTTACAGCGATATCGAGACGTGAACAAACTAATATAATTAGTTCGAAAAAAATGTCTGATTAAAATTTTTATGTCTATAAAAGATAAAAAAAAAATTAAAGAGTGCCTACTGTAAAACTATCAGTTTTCAAAATGTATAGCCGTGAACTGACAAAGTCATCAATAGAAGCGGTACACGTAAGCGTTCCTATAAAATTTCCACGAAATTGTAGCTAAATTAATTTTTTAGAAACCGCCCATATTTAATTGTTTTTAACTGTCTAAACGAAAAGGGTCGTGTTAAAAATGTTAAGTTTCCTCGGTATTAAAAGTGTTTTGAAAGTCTTATGCTGTTTTTATTTTCTGTTAAAAAATTTCTCCAATTATTTCAAAAAAGGCTTTCACGAAAATATTTTTTTTAAAGTATTTATAAACTTAACATATTTAGTTTGTACAAATGACCAATAGATTTTGCTTTTTGATCATTTTTCCGATTTTTTTATGTATTTTATATCTTTCATCAGTAGTTACTTATTTCGTTTATACATGTTTCAGGATCGCATTAGTAGTGGAATTTGGGAATGGTATTTATGCGGTAAGGTTTTTCCGTACCCGCTTGGATAGCTAATCACCCTTATGTTGCTGCCATAATGAAATTGTTTTCCGGTAGTGTAAATATGAGAGCAAGAATATTCTAGATGCATTGTTATGTTCGACTTCATAGTGTTATATAAGATTCAGTCAGCTTATTTGTTAATTAAGTCTTTGATAGTATTTAATCTATAACAATACGTTTTCAGTTCAATTGATAACAATGGAGAACGGAAAGAATTATTTAGTTCACGACGGCTTCACCTTCTTTTACCGATACAAACTAAAATCCGGCTTCAAATGGGTCTGCACGAACTATCCAAGATGCAAAGCTTACCTCCACGTCGACAAACACTTCAACCTTAAAGACGGTATCATAGAGCATAACAGTCACTTAAAGAAAAGTCTCATTCTCTGCCCTAGCGGGAAATACACCAAAGTCAACAAATCTCCAGATCGATTGACGCAATTGTTTTTAAAGAATTTGTAATTTACTTAATGCGTATTGTGATTACTTAAGCTAATGTTACACGTATTGCGAATTATCTTGCAGTGCATCGATCACTGTAGCATTAGTATTATGTAGAGCAATTTTAAATGTTATTACAGATGATTTGAAACTTATTGGTTATTATTAAATCTATAATAGAACAGTGACAGATAACTACTCGTAGTATTGCTACTGCCTAGCTTTTGTATCATGTGGTCTGTTGTAAGTTTGTCATTAAAGACGTCACTCACTTAGCTAATTATAAAATAAGCCTATTTAAAATATAATGATAGTCTTCATTGAGAAATCTTTCTCATAATCATCTTTCTCCTTTGATACATTAAAGAAAGTCGACTCCAAGATTGCTTCCTTAGTCCAGTCGATTTCCTGTTGTTTTCTACCAGTTGTCGATAAATAAAGATTACTTAGCCTATAAAAGAACACAATTATTCAACCTCTTTACGCCTTAGGCCAAATATAAGTACACGTACATTTACTTTTCGCAATTAAATAATAGTTAACATTCATTAATGAATGGAATCTTTAAGATATTCCCTTATAAAATATGCTCTTTAGCTAATTGGTAATCCGAAATAAAAAATTGTTACGTATTAGTGTAAATAAATGTAAGAGTGTAAATATTTACTCATATTACTGTTTTGATTAAAAGTCTTCCCTGAAGAGGTCCAGTTATAATTAAAACTTTTTCGGGGTCTAAATGGCGTAAATATTTTTAACTTGCAATACCTAATATCCGTCGGCGTTACGGTGCGAGTTGCATCGCCCGCAGTCGCGAGGCGACTGATGCAGCTCAGCGTCGTCTCCGTGACGCGAAGGTTTTAGTTCCTACCCTCGCTTGGTGTTTTTATTGTCTATCACTGTAGCGATGTAAACCCGAAAAAGTTTTATTCATACAGTATAAAGATGGCATAATTTTAAAAATGTTGAGTTGTTGTTTATTATATATTAGCTATTATTAAAAAGTGGAGAATGTCCAGTGTTAGATCTTCGAAGATTTGATTAAAATGCTATGAACATTTGTGGTTTTCTTTTGCGCCAGTTTCAGTCTGACATTAATGCGTCTTTTGTTTATAATTAAATAAAATATTGCAAAATTATTTGTGACTCACAAAAACATAAAACTACAATATTCAGTAGTTTTGTGCTAGAAAACTTTTAAAAAAATGTATACGTAGATTGTAGTATAAAAAGGACATGGTACTTAAACAAGCATAAACAAATTTTTAATTTTATATAAACGAAAATTAAAAAAAAAACAGCACAAAAATACGAATATGAAAATACAATCATTAATTGTCACATTTACAACCTATGTTCTAGATATGAGGCCCAATGGGGGAAAAAATTAATCAATTAGGTATGTGTGACGTGTATACACATTGATCAAAATTTGTAACCGCTGAAATGTATTTTCGTGCAGAAGAGTAAAAAAACATTACTATGACCTTTTGGAAATTTGTAAGACCCTTGCGATGGACTTGTGTACTTGACATTGACTGATTTGAAATTGACATTTTGTGATTTGATTATTGTAAAGATAATACATTAAGTACTGAGAATGACATAACATACACTCCTAAAATGATGAAAATAAAAAAAAAACATTTAATAAAAGATAATTGCATCTCAGTCATTCTCACTACTTAATGAACGGCCCTCGTATAATATTTGAAATGCCAATGGCAGACATTAGAATTTATTTATCGAGGACTCGAGGAGCGCTACTCCCTCGCGTGCGGCAGGCAGTGATGCGCTGGATACTCGTTGAAAAATTATATCCTTACGCCGATTTGAATTTAACCGTTTGAGTGCGGGAGATTTTTCTTATGTGTATCATAAAATTGCGAAACGTAATGCGTAGTTGTTTTTTCTTGATTTTATAACTAGAACGTTTTGTTTTGTCGGTTATTACATGAGTGTTTATTTTTATTGAAATATTCTAAAAAAATAAAACATAATTTTATATTAACAGAAACTACAATAAACATGTACGCAATTGTTATAAACAGCAGCTTGGTCACGCTTCTCCGCGTTCCTGGCTACATAAGAGGAGCGCAATGGCGCTTCTTTTTATTTTTGGCATAGGATAAACGAAGCGCAATGGCGCTTCGCCGCACTCAACGGGTTAATTAACAATTGCGGCTTGACCCGTGGTGTAGACCCGATGTGCAAGCTCAACACAATATTCCATCGCACGACATGTAAGATGACAGGCAGAAGTAAGAAAATAATGAATAAAGACAAGACAAATCCTATAGAACAGGTCCATTAGTTCATTTTAAAGTTTTATTGCTCTAGATGAACGTCGCCTCCTAGTAGATTGAAAGTAGCCATTACTGATATGTTACGTTTTGGCCAATATTTGTGACATTTTCATTCGTAAGCTCTCGTAACTATTGATCTTCAAAAATTGTATCATCGAGAAATATATTTTTTTTTTTATAAAAAATGTAAAATTTGATTAGCATGACACACGTAAGTTCAATAAATTTTTTCAAGTATTTATTTACAAACAATAAAAAAAATCATATGTATTGATCTTACGGTTACACTATACACAACCCGTCTGCTAGATTCTGTATATTGGCAGTATTGACAAAGCTTAATTATTATTATTATTTTTTTCAATTTAAATAACGACAGGCGTGCTTGTTCCAGCTCAACTCATAACAATGGTGAACGGGAAGATAGTCGTTCTACACGACGGATACACGTTCTATAAGAGGTACAAGATGAAGACGGGCGACAAATGGTGTTGCACCAGTTTCCCAACTTGCAGGGCCTCACTCAACATAGACAGTAGCATGCTCATATCGCAGAGCTATCTGAAACATAACCACGGCAAAAGGACGGTCTTCCTTACGTCAAATGGCAAATATATAAGGATTTAAGCAGCGCGAAATAATCTAGAAGTGAATTAATTGTAGTAAAGTTACATTTGAAGTAATTTGATCGCATTTCCGTATCTATGTGTTAAATGATACAGTTCTTACCCCTTAAGTTACTTAACCCTTCGCAGACAACTGTCGACATATAACTGCCCAATATTAATTACCGTTGCTTATATGTGCTGGTATATAATCGACCAATTCGGTTCAGGATTCCGAAGCAGTTTTTTTTTTCTATTACAAACAACGGTTAATGCGAAAAACTTATACATTAATTCCAAAAGTTATAGAGAATAAGGATTAATGATTCATTTTTAAATAGTGATAATTAAGAAACAATATGCTAAACTATAGAAGAATTTATACGTACTTAATAAATAATCAATTAGCGAACAGTGCCTTTAACGATAAGCTACGATTAATGCAACCTCAAAGAGAAAGAGGTCATACTGCCTTAGCGGGAAAAAACCTGGGTAAAACAAAACTTGAAAACGTTAACACGTTCACGCCGGCTGGAACCTCGGTGTTATTTTTTCGGCATTAGTATCATGTAAGCATTGGAATGCGTTTATTAATAAATGTCATTTAAATATCCACTTCAATTCTATTCATATATTGTTATAATCTCATAAAAATAAACCATTCTATATTCAACTTTATTAAACATTATATTAATACTCTTTAATTCCTTTATAAAATTTAGATTTTATGTAAATTAATAAAAGTGTTTAATAAATAAGATCTTAACTATTCTCTATTTATTATCTAACTGTTCTCTCTTTCATCGACGTCCGTTAACTGTATAAACGAATTTAAGAACATATTTAGAAATAAATTTACAACATTATTATAAAATTAATATTTACCACTACGAGTATAATAAAATTAGTTTAACGAAGAAGATTTCACGTTCTAAGCAAAAAAAACAATGTTGGATCTATGCCGATTTGCTTCATTTAATTCTATTTATCATTTTCTACCTTCAATTTTAATAACCTAAACACGAGATTTACCAGACCTGTAATTTTGACGGACCAACTCTGGGTAAAAAGTTTCGTATACTAATATGTGTTTGACTTTATTTCTTTATACTGCCTCTTAAAACAGGGAACATACGAATACAATAACACTTAAAACTACTACAGATCTATAAAGAAAACCAGAAATGTGTCCGTAAATTTAATGT
Organism: Pharmacophagus antenor; assembly: GCA_018245475.1. NCBI lineage: Eukaryota > Metazoa > Arthropoda > Insecta > Lepidoptera > Papilionidae > Pharmacophagus > Pharmacophagus antenor. The sequence continues at coordinate 7,880 of DWQX01003574.1, forward strand.
CAAAATCGTATTTTGTGAAACTGGTAAGATTCTGGAGTGTGCAGATAATTGGTGGAGGTTAGATGGTGGTATAGATTTTTTTTAAGCTAGCACACTAGCGACGGTAAAATCATGATAGCACACATCACACATCCATCGGGCGAAAATTGAAGGAGTATGAAAAATGTGCAATTTTTATAAATCATATAAGTAATAACTTTACAAAAAATAAATGGATTTTAATAAAATTTTGATGAAGATAGACTGAAGAGACTACATTGTATTTCAAAGAGTGTTTAATTTAGTAGATAGACGCCAGTATGCGGAAAAGGTGTCTGTACCCTTCCCGCTGATAGTGTGCTCGGTACGATTGATTACTACATCTGTGTCTACTCCGACCCTCACATGTAGCAGTTCCGAGAGCCCTACGAACGAAGGCCGGCGCTCATCATAGGCAACCTATACACGAATGACGTCAGTCTTATTGACCTTTATTACAGCCTCGTCGGACTGAATCCTCGCAGATTAGAATCCGCGTGAATCTTATGCGAGCATCTCATCGTCTTGGGCATCATTGGCACTTATTATTCACGTGAAATCGAGGTCACGTCTTACAATATTGTAGACAAAAATATAAAAACTGACCTAAAACGTTGTTATAAGTGAAACTATTACGTCTTCCTCATAGAAGGTCGTCCAGGTAAATACCGTTTCAGAACTCATTTCCGTAGTCTAAACCAGCGTTACTCAACCATTTTTTATAAGGGTCAGAAACACGTATTAGGAATGATGACGCGGGCCGCAAACACGTAGTAGTAATGGTGTCGCCGAACGCGAGGTTTTTTTTTATTTATATATATAAACAGAACAATGTGGAAAAGGACATACAAAAACGCAATAGAAGCCACATTTAGAGTCAGTATTTTTATCCGTAATCGATTCACAGAATGATTTCTTAGGTTTTAAAGATTTACACAAATTGGAGTAAACAACTGTTAAGTAAATATTTACTCGAACCGCTCACAGTTTTCCTAATGGACGTTGATTTTTAAATAGTTGAAAAGTAATGGCGAACCGACCACAAACGCCCGGAGGCTGCAGGTCGAGTGCAGCTGGCCCGAACCGTGGGTCGTTGACCTTTTTATCAACAACTCGAAATGTCGCCGCATCTCGTCCGTGTTACGAAGCGAATCTAGTGTTAGTTATAACCACGTAAATCTTCCCTCCCTCAATAATTAACTAATGCGTTTTGCCCTCAGCCGACCCGCCCGCGATAATCAAAATGGCCTGCGGTAAGGAGCGAATGCTATTCAATAACTACACGTACTTCAAATATTATACGACAAAGAAAAGCGACCGGTGGATCTGCACGTCTTACCCCAAGTGCAAGTCCTTCATGAACCTGAACAGTCGTTTGGAAGTTTTGAAGAACGTCTTTGATCATGCGCACAAAGAAATAAATCTGATGAGGTTGAAAAACGGTACATTCATGAAAATCAGTTGAAAGACACTTACCTACATTTGATTTCGTCGAAGACCAAAACATTTACCCATATATTATCAGTTATCCTTTATAATCTACGGCCTCATTGTCATTTAATCATCAGTTGAAATGGAAGCCAAGTGTTAACCCATAGGCGTTATACAAAGCAATATTTTGTAGTATAATTACGTGGATATGTGGTGTAGTTTAAAAGGTTATATTGATTTTGATCATGGTAAAAAGAGGTCCTAATGCCGATGAAAAAATGCTAACAAAAAAAAACACATAATTGAATTAAATTTAGTTTTCGCTTAAGAACACATAATCTACCTGTAACGAAAAAGAAATTCTCTCATCTTGTGTTTTTCTCGATAAACTCTTTACCGCACTGTTTTTTTTTTTTTTTCATTTAAAAATGAATGTGTAGAGTAAAAGAACTGAATAATCGTCTGAAAGTTTGTCTCTCAATGGGCATCAGCTACAAAAGTTAGAATAACGGGCTAAATGTGGGCCAGCGGCGACGCCGAAAAGCCTTAAAATCGGCTACCGATCGATAAAGTGTTATGTGTAATATTTAATAAAATATATCCACGTAATATGTTCATAAGATTATAATCATTCTTAAAATGTAGTATCACATGTATATTAAGCTTAGGCAACAATTGTAGTTGATGTTCTGTTAGTTAATAAATTACAAAAGATAACAGTCTTTTTTTTATTCCTACTTCGGGCTCAATTCGCATAGAAGGTTTTCTCGTGTAATTCAGATTGTTTATCTCGTTAACTCAGTTATTATGACAGCAAGCGGTACAAATCGAAACTTATCGACCTTATTTGTGGACGAGCATAGGAACAAGGTATGAACTAGGACTTTGTTTCTTAATATATGTTGTAAGTTGAAAAATTGACACTTCTGACGAGGTAGACTTCATAAAAAAAATGCTTTGCTCCCAGAGTATTAAACGAAGTAGGTCAATTATATGATAGCAAATATTTTTCTTTTTATTAAAAACCATTTTCTGATGCAAAATAAATATTATATGATTTAATATCTTAAAACAACTTCAACAGTTTTATCTAGATATTAAGTAATTACCTTTCTGTTATAAATAAAACGGTACTAAAAAAATTATTACTATTTACATGAAAAGTGTATAGCCAACATCAGAGATATATTCACAAAGTGATTTACTTCATATAGCGTTTAACACTTTGCAGACGTAATAAATTTGCGTATAGATATATCCACTTGGAAGAAGCACCAGTTAAAAAATTAAAATAACCTTTATTTCCTGTAACCAGTATACACTATATATATATATATATGCTCTTAAATGTATGTTTATTTAGTACATATTTTAAACTTACAAATAACCTTAGTTATAACAGATTTGAATTTCATATAATTAATATCAGCAGTCAGTTCAGGTTATCTTGTGACATAGGCCTCCTCCGATACCCACCACATATTTCAGTCTAATGCTATACTTTTCCATCCCTTTGGCAGATCGTTCTTCCCATCTTTTTGTCTGTCTTCCTCTACCTCTTTTTCCATTTTTTGGGCTCCATTCCGTTTTATTTCTTATAAATTTTTTGTGGTAGTAATTTTGTATTGCTGTGTTCCGGCAGTTATATTATGTGTGACCATGCTACGCTATCTACAGCCTCAATGTGAATTTATATAAGTTGAAATGGAAGCCAACTGTTAAACCATAAGCGTTATAAAAAGCAATATTGTGTAGCATAAAGACGTGGATATACGTGGTGTAATTTAGATATGACATTAATTTTTTTTTAACTAGCCACCTCCTATTTACAATTTATCCAATACAATGGCAGCAGATAAACAAGAAAGTGTTCAGGAAGTCTTACATTTAAGACCCGAGGTGTTATAGGCGAGCACTCCATCCCCTTGAGCATCGTCGTCAACTCTTAATCTGTTTAGTATAAAAAATACTAACTGTGACCTTCTGCAGTGACTTAAGGTGTGTTTTCCTCATTGTTGGTCTGAGTAAATACTATTTCAGCAACCATTTCTACCGACAAAAGCAAGTGGAGCTTAAACCTGTTAACAACCGCTGTTCAAGTGTTTGATAAGACATCATCACATCTTAGCTGTGGTATAAATTATCTAGTATTAATATTGACGTTAATTTAATTAACGACTCTAATGTTTAACAAATGCGTATTGTCCTCAGCCATCAAGCCAGCGTTCATTAAACTTGCCAATGGTAAAGAGCGAGTGTTATACAAAAGCTACACGTACTTTAAACATTATTCGACAAAAAAAAGTGACCGCTGGTTTTGTACGTCGTACCCCAGATGCAAATCATTCATGAACCTGAACAATCGATTGGAAATATTGAAGGACGTCTTCGAGCACACTCACAAAGTGATAAAGATAAAAAAGTTAAAGGACGGTTCATTTATTAAAATCAGTTGAGAGACACTTCCTGCTTTATACATCAACGGAAATGTAATATTTAAGGAAAAAGTTATATCCACGTTGTTTCTGAGTGATATATTTATGACTAAAATATAGTATAACTAGCATAGGTGTCAGTTGTAATTGATTTTTCCTTTTGTTAATAAATTATTATGTAACAGTTTTGCCTTTTTAATTAAGTATCTTAAATAAATTGTTTTTTTATACACATGAAATATTAAATCATTTTGCCTCAGTACGCTACCTCACAAACTTACACAGCCGTTTAAAAATGTTAACGAATCTCCTTTTTTTATCTTTACGTAGGAATAGGATGACACGTTCCCTGCCACGTTGGGCGTATACGTTGCACGCTGAAATTACCTATGAGAATGTTTTGACCATGCGTTATCTAAAATAATAACATTAATCCAAATCAAAATTTACTTAAATTATTAATTGCCGAATAAAGGATTGTCAAATTTTATTCTGTATGCGCCTCACAAGATCGCAAGAAAAATCAAAAAACCGCTCTGACAGGGAACGTGTTAAACGATCTCCGGCCCTAATATACTACTATACGAATATCGCCCTTGCCTAGTCTTTCATAGTAAACGGTTAGGTCCGCCAGCTTTCAAACTCGCAAACACGAACCGATGACGAACCTACCACCGCCAATTGGCCGCACGCTGAAATCGATATACCCATATAAGGAATCTTGCTGAACATATTTCACTTAATCTTTACATTTTTTATATACTTACATACCTGTAATATTTCCAGGTGAGCTCATCCACTTCGGGGACGGAAAACAGAAGCTCTTGTACAGAGGCTACCTGTACTTCAAACACTACAGGGCCCGCTCGATGATCCGCTGGACATGTACCAGCTCATCGAAATGCAGGGCCTACTTGTACGCAAACGATAGTTCGGTCGTGAAACAAGTTTTTCACGAGCACAGTCACGAACCGAGGAAATTTCTTAAGACCGTTACAGGAGCTTACGTCAAATTATAAGCAATTTTGCATTGATTTTTTTTTGTTAGTATTATTTTAACTGGAATCGATTGAGGGACGCGAACGGACCTCAATCGATTACTATGTTCGATATAAATGGCGGTACGATTATTCGAATCCGTCTGGCTAGCTACCACATCCGTATTTTCAATGTTCCGACAGTCCTAATATAAGGCTTTCATGGTCTTATTATTCTGGGCAAGCACAATTTATCATATTCGGCTCTCATATCATTGAACATCCCGTAAAATTAGGAGTCAACTATTAACCCAGTGTCGATATAAAAGAAATAATATACATTTTATAATTTATTCTTTGACAACTCTGGTTATATTAGTCTTCTTTAGCCAAATAATAAAAGTAAACTCCATCGTTGAAGATAGATATTCTTTTTGACAAATCCAAATGTCTGACACATTTAGATCTGTTTTTATTCCCTGATTTGCACAAAAAAAAAATAAAGTAATGTGACTTTTGATATTCTACGATATGAAAATCTTTACAAATGGAGTTCGTCAATATTTTGAACAGATCAAACATTTGGTAATATCCCAAAGTTTCTTTCAATTAAAATCTTACCAGGGCGAACCACACATATATACAATAGCCAGCTCATCAGTTACTTTGCAGATAAGATGCGAGTTTAACTTTCGATATTTGTGATTTGTCTTGTAAAATTCTAGTGAATTATGCGAAAAACAATTACTACAGCTCATCCGAACGGCAAGTAGTTACTTTTTATGATCTATATATTTAACCGATGTCATGGTTTCCCAAGAATGCTACAAAGTTTCGTTTCTAACTTTTACATTTTATGTAAGCTCTTTTGTTGGCTACATTGTTGCCTTGTCCAAGGAAATCGTGTAGAAACTCTACCGTTGTAGCGACGACAAAATTTTCATTGTAAAAAATTATCATAAACGCTACCACAGTTCACGTTTACTAAGCGACTTTGATCGTTAATGTTTTACCATATTACATTTATTACAAGGGTAATTTGATAATTTATCTATTTATAAAGAATTATCGTTAATATTAAGCTATGCCATATATTTTCATAGCGCAGAGCCAGTAGCAAATGAAGTAACATTTCGAACTTGCCGGATCTTTTGTGCCTAATATACTCATCGCGGTCTATGAATAACATAAAAGTGGTTTCCGGAAAAATCTAAATAGCTCAACTATCTAAATAGCTCGTGTTGTATGTAGTTATCTTGAAACGGATTTGTCTTTGTACTTTTATAATTGCAAATATATACACGGTTGACACATAATCGGTAGAAGTCTAATGGAATAGTACTATTGCAGCGGAAATATTCACAACGATAACGGGATGAGAATGACAGTGATGAGAATAACAGAAGTACAAAGATTACTACACGAATGTGATGAAAAGTAAATGGCGCTGCGTAAAAACTAGAATTTGCTCATGGCATTGACCGTCGATTCGAGACTGAGGCTCGTCAAAGAACCGACTGAACATAAGAGATAGATAGATAGATATTGCTTTATTGCATCATCATCACCACCATCATTATTGTCAGCCTGTGTCATTCCACTGCTGGACATAGGCTTTCCCCAATGCCTTCCACCATATGTGGTCTTCTGCTTCCCTCGCTCAGCCGCTTCCCGCCGTCCTGGCTAAATCGTCAGTCAATCTGGTGGGAGGACGCCCTACACTTCTTCGTCCAATGCGCGGCCTCCACTCCAAGACTTTCTAACTTAATGGAATAAACTCCCCAAATGAAAAGCACTTTATTGTATACCAAAAGATAAATAAGACATTATACGTTAAAATTTCTACATTGAGTATACATAATCACTTGTCTAAAGTACCATATCCATTAGTATCATCCGTACGAGTTAACCATTAAAAAAAAACTTAAGTCTTTGTACTCTAACAGAGTTTTGTGATTTGGGATATGTACACACGATACCAGGAATTTTTTTATGTAGAGTCCACACAATTTTTTCTTATCTACAATGCGCTAACAGCGTACCTCTATTTGACATGATGTTGAGTCACAACGACTCTCACGTGAATGACTGCCGGAACACAGCGATAGTGTTATGGCGGCCTATTGACATTGACTGTGGTAGCTAACCAAGTTCAAAAACACTCTGCTGCTATCCAGATTCCACTGCTCATGTGACCTTGAAATCGTATCCGTACTACAAAGCGAGCAGTAAAACTCTACTCTTTTTTATAAGATATAGATCTACTTCTTATAAGAGTTACACACTAATTTTTTCTATTAACATTTTAAATAGTGTCAATAAAACAACATTTTTAGTGTCTACAGCGACTTACAACACTTCGCGCTAGAGGCTCTGTAGATTAAAAAAGTGAAATGATATCGTGTCCAATAATTATGTTATTCGAAAACTTAAAACATATGAGTTAAAGTGCCTAACATCTGATCATTCGTTTTACCACTAAATAAAACTAAAAATATCTCATTGGAATTGTTCTACAGCTAATGCGAATCGTTGTGCAACTTTTGGTACAATATAAAATTTTCATTCAATATAAAATGAATTCCCTCCCTTATTATGATAGTCTTTCGGAGTTAGATACTTTTTCCTAGACTCTATGCACACATGTGTGAAACGAGGAATAAAGCAATTGTAATAGTTTCTTCTCTATGGATAGCTCATGTTTTTGCAATTCGTTTTTTCATGATCTAGTTAATATGTTTAATTATATCAAATCAAAAATATTATACTAACGTATAACAGTATCAACCGATAATTAAAACAACTGTAGGTTTGTTTGCCCTTTTTTGTTCGATGTGGAAATGTTGGTGGGGAGGGGGTTTCCCCCCCTATTTCTGTACGCTGCAATCGGGTGATAATAACCTTGTATATTTCCAATTAGCCTCAGAGAATATTGGAGAAGTAGAAGACTTACTACGATAACTGTTTTGATTAAATTATTTGCTCTTTCCGATTTTTTCCTCACCCACCACTAGTCCGTTTCTAGATAAATATAAGAAATCAAACTGTACGAACGATTAAAGTGAATAACATTAGCGACGACGTCTGTTCCGCAGGTCTGAGGCTGATCATGATGTCCAACCGGAAACAGTATTACATGTATAACAACTTCACCTATCGTTACAACTTCAAGTCTAGGTTGGGCCACCGCTGGCGCTGCACTTACGACTGCAAGGCATACATCGTGGTGTCGGAAGAGGGGAAACTTGTGAAGTTCATGGACAAGCACACTCACCCCGAGCCGAAGTTCCACGTGACCTCCGAAGGATATTATGTTAGGCTTTAAAAGAATTCATACGCACGCGAAAGCTCTAGTTCCATTAATGTTATAAAGATGTAGGAATATTTTCGCTGTTGGAAAATGATTAATGTATCAATGTCTTAGCTGATAGTGCACTTTCCTGTATTATAATTGAATAAGGAATCGTTGGTTTTATTTTTAGTATAATGCCTTCTTAATTTTGTTTGATTCGATTATTTTTTAAAAATAATAATGAGGTAGTACGTATACTGTTTGTGTACGTAATACCTTTTTGCATCTTCTCTTATTTTTAATTATTAATGTTTAAAATTATTTTTTAAAACAACTATGGGTACGAAATTGTGATATCATTTCTAAAATCATCTTTATCTTTTCCTATCCAGTGCACTTAAGTCTTTAAATACAGCCTTAACATTAAAAAAAACAAATCGGTAGGTTAAGTAATTGTATTTGGAAAGAACGAAAAATTTGGAATTGTCACATGTTTGCCACAGTACACAAGGCACTCAGTACACAATCTTAAAAAAGGATTTATATAGTACGCAGAAATCCTACATGAACCTGACTTACAGACAATAGTGCATAAAATTATTAGTAAATTATAATTTATTACGCTCCTTATGTTGTTATTTAACGGAAGGCTTTGAAATATATTATTTATTATATAGTTTAAAACTTAATGTTGCAGACGATTTGAAAAAGATAAATGTGGGAAACAAGAGAGAGTTTTACATGTACAAAAAGTATACATATTGCTTCGGATTCAGAAACCGGGTTGGACAGAGGTGGCGCTGTAGCAGTGGCTGCAATGCCTATATCATGGTGGCAGAGGACGGGGAATTCCTGGGTGCATTTAGGGAGCACACACACGAGCCCCATAAGTACCATGTCACCTCCTCGGGGATATATGTCAGGATTCGATGAAAATTCCTAACACAGACAAGACTATTGACCCAAGGCTTAAATAAAATTTTCTGTGTCTCATCCTAAAAAGCAGAATATCATAGAAAAAAATTAAGCTCGCACGGACGCTGCATTATTCTTTCAAACTTGTAATCAGATTAAGCATTGGTCCGATTTTAATTCATAATACATAATTTTCCTTCTTTGTTATTCTTTTTATTTCTTTTATTTCCTTTTATTTTCAATATACGCGGGACAGTTTGTACTTTATCACGTCGTGGTTAATAATACGGGTAATAATGAGATTTAAATTTTCTTTTTTGCCAGTAATTTTACAAGCGCGTTATGAAACATGAATAAAAACTTTTTACACTTAACAATATCTTTATAAAAAAAATTATAAATACTTTACCGCTCTGACCTAATAGAGAATATATCTAA
>DWQX01003575.1:0-17384 GCA_018245475.1 Pharmacophagus antenor
ACCTTAACTCGATATTATAATAAGCTTACATCTTTAACTGTGTCATTATCATCATTTTTTTTATTACTCTTTGACTACCGTTTTTAAAACCATTTCATTATGTAAATGTTTTGAATGGTGGAAGGGTTTTTCAAACCCGCCTGGCTAGTTACCACCCTTAATATCAATATGCCGCCATAACAGCATTGCTGTTCCGGCACTCATACATGTGAAAGCCAGAAGTATTCTGGGCGAGCACGTTTCACCATCTACGGCCTCATTGTCACTTAACTTGAGGTGAAATCGAGGCCAAGTGTTAGCACATATCCAATAAAAAAATTTCCACATCTACATTGTGCTTTAACTAAACAAAACTAAACTAATTTAAGTAGTACAGTTATATTAAAAATAAACCGGTAAATAATATGATTTACAAATAGGATTTTAATAATCAAATTAATTCTAGTAAAAATAGAATTCTAAAAAAGACTTTTGCTATAATAATAAAGTATTTATTACTCTTTAAATGGCGAACAGAGAAGTTGAAATAAGAACCTATTAAGATTATCCTGTCACTGTAAAACTATTACCTGTCAATAAACGTTCTATTAAATACTTTATTTTGGTATTAGAAAAAATTTTCCTCAATTATATTTAACTATAAAGATATGTAATAGTTAAGATTTGACCTCAATTTACCATAATGTTAAGTGACAATGAGGCTGTAGATCGGAAAACGTGCACACCCAGAATATTTTTCAAGCTCTCACATGCATGACTGCCGTATCGCAGTAATACTGTTATGGCAGACAGGCATTGCGGGCGGTACTTAGGCGGATTAGAAAAAAACCTACTGCCATCCATATTCCACTAACCATGTAGTCCCGGAATCAAACCAGGGACCACCACAAGGCAAGGGATAAAGCCACTGCGCCACGGAGGCAATTAACTCATAGGTCATATTCTGATAACTGTTCGAGGGGAAAGGAGGGAGTGCGTAGGCTAGCATTTTGGCTGCTGCCACCTACATAGTGTAACCTATTGTCTGCCCACGTTATCTTCCAAGCGCGCGTGATGTCACTATATCAAAGCTCACTTGTAATTAAACATCACTTTATATGTCAATATTTTAATATAATGACAGTTATGAACAACCTCTATGTTAAATTATCACTCTACCGGTTCTACAAAAACGATACCCAAACGGTTTAATTGTCGTAAATTACCTGTATTGTTAATGGAAAATAAGTAACTTTTACAAAATTTTGTTAGCAGACAAAAAAATTAAGTTAAAGTAAGGGAGTAATTAGATTGATTAGCTTTAGTACTTATTTAGTAGAAATTATTACAAAAATTGAGATCCCTTTTAAAGAGTTACTATCACACACATCGATGCGTAGGCGAAATTTTTCTAAGACAGTAAATCGAACAATACCGCTACTAATTACCGGTCTCTCCTTGCGACATATTTAAAACTAGGCGTCAATCTCCCGCTTCTTTAGCCGTGGTATTTTTTTATTTAATTTTGGAAAAGCGTTTCAGGCTGTAAGTTTATATATAGAATATCCGTCAATAAATTAGTAAGGATTTTGAATTTAATACTCGTAAGTGTACATAATAAAATGATAATGTTTATAAAAAAAGTATATAGATACTTTGAAAAAACTTTGCGGACGTAATGGCCGTTTGGGAAATCGGATTATGTCACTGACAGGGTATAGCAAGCATTTTACTCATAAATCCTTTACAAATTGCCATTCCTACCTTTGAAAATATATGACAAAAGCTACTATAAGTGAAGAACGAGTAATGTTAAGAAAACAAGACATTTGTCGCGTTTGAGGATTGCGAACAACCTGTTGTGCGGGGTTTGATTGTATTTTTATTGTAATTTCTGAGTTAAGATGGATTAAAGGCATCTTGTGTGGCGGGGCATCCGTGATCTTAGTTTCGTTGTAACCGGATATAAAATATAAAGGTGTAAAATTTTCACTCAATTTACCATTACCATATTTTAGAGCAAATCATTATAAAACAATTTATACAAAAGTTGTGTGTACTTTTTACTACTACTACTATTAGTACTATTTAGTTTAACACTGGAGTGTTTAGCATTCTCTTATTGTTTTATTTTTTTTTCACAAGTTAGAATATTTCAACTTCGTTGCTCCAGCGCTGTAACTTAGTAATATTTGCTCACTATTTACTTTTAGTAACAGCAGAAATAGATAATGATGATGAGGTAGACACCGTCACCCACGTTTAGGGCCTGAGAGTCCGTCCTCAGTCAAATTAAATATTATGCTCACCAAAAAGTGCAATAGTGACTCTATTAACCACTTAAAACATCCTTAATAAGAAAATAAAGAGTTAATAGAGATCGTAATTTAAAAAGAGTCAATAATATGATTGAGACCTAGGACATTGTTATAATAGAACAATGGTAAATTTCGAAGCACTGGAATGAAAGAAAGGAGACGGGGCAGGGCGTGGGCGTGAGAAAGTCGCGCGGGCGGCGTCTAGCGAGCGCTAACGCACTGCGTAAACAGCCTTCTGCACACTGCACTACTGTTATTACACTATGTATTTATGGATGATTTACATAGTGTTATGACAGTAGTGTGGTAACAAATCTATTGATCAAGTGCTAAGAAGTTTTAATAGCACTACATTGCACTAGTCGCGTTTATATATAATTCTCATGGCCTATGGAATATCGGTAGCTGCAGCATTGTTTCGCGAAAGAAACGGGTGCTACAGTATCTAGGCACCCTAGACTAGCGTTACTTAAACTTTTTTATAGGCGTCGTAAATACGTATTTAAAGAAAGTTTTTATGTTTTAGAGTATTTTATAAATTAAATAAAACAAGAACAAATTTATCGCATATAATTTAACGCTATCTAATACCTATTTACTCAGCGCCCTCACGATTTTTATAACAGGTGCTAAATTCAAAATGTTTGAAAATAAAGTAACACGTGATGTGCCAAGTACAAAAGCCAGGGGTCCCAAGTGACCTTCGTTGAGTATCTAATTTGGACGACTAAAAACCACATTGTATTTATATTATTAATATGATATGTTCTCTTTATTTAAGTTGGATCATGGACCACTGAACGTGAATATAACTATTTTAATTAAGTATTTAAAAGTATTACATAGCATCTTTATAATGTGAAGGTGAACAAATTTGGCAAGGAGATCAATTTTATGATGTCGTACGCTGAGCCATTGAAACAATGATTTTTCTATTAGTCCATTTATGAATACTAGTACATGACTACCTGTACACGTTGGTCTTAGCCAAAAACATGAGTAAACCATAAAATAAACAATATAAATACATTTCATTACATCCATTTTTTTAAATAACATATATCACAGCTATTTTCTTATAATTAAGTAGTGGCAAATCGATAAACTTTGACGCTGTCTTTAGGTCTCGCCGTGTTAAGGATGGACACTGGTGAACACCGTGACTGTGAACGTGTTAAACAAATCTTTTCTTATAATTCTACATAAAAGCTCGTGAAGCTCGGCCCAGCGCGTGGGGTGTAACCGAGTCCAAGCGAGCAGAATGTGGCATCATCGATCCTTATCTTTTCACCCGCAACTCTCACGTACCTGTGACTAATTGCCCATGTTCAGGCACCATGAAATTATACCATTTAAATGTGTTTAAATTTTAAAACAATAATCTACAACAGTTATTTTTTTACGATGAGAATCTCTCGCTAAGTAATCTTCAATTTTTCCATAAATATTCTATTGTAATGTCCATTAACTAGCCCGTGAGTAGTGATGTTCTCTGGCAATATAAGGTTTTAATTTAAAATTAAAATGATTTTGACTTTTGTAGCCCTCGAATTTCATGAAGGAAATTAAACTCGATAAGCACGTCTCTACAAGTATTTGTAGTACGTCCATACACACAAAAATAGTTATATATATTTAAGATGCATTTGACTGTACACAATCTATTCTTAATTGACGAAACATTTTACCAAGATTAAGATGTTCAAATTTTTAAAGCTGTATTATATTGATAATCCGTTAATTAGGAAGATGGAGCTAAACTTTATTTTTTCTTGTAAATAAATTTGTGTCGAACGTATTGGTTTATTGGGAAGAATTCGGACTAATGAAATTATTTGTCACTTCTGTCGCTATAATGTACTTCCTACTTTAGATAATCTCTCAAAACAGCTTTAAATAAATATGCGCGATTTTTAACTGTAGAAGTAATGTTAAATTTAGTTTATAAAATCCAATTTATGTAGACCCAGTACAATTTTAAAATTGATTTATAATTGCTTACACTTTTACGACTGGAACAAGTTCTCAGTAAGCGTGACCAATAATTGGCGGGTTGTGGATTTCTTCGTCTGTTATTTCATAGTACAGTAATCAACATCTCGGTTAGCTGGTAGCTCCCTACGGATTGAAGTGGAATCTAATAGTTTCTTTTAATTATCGGCTGTATGGCAACGTAGTTAATTCTGCTGGAATATCCAATGTATGTTATTACGTGAAGAGAAAATATATGCTAGCATCTATATTAAAAGCATTTACTTTGAACTGAATAAGGAAATATTACTATAAGTTATATTCTTGCGTCAGTTTTTGCGATACTTTTAAATTTTTATCTGTTGTTTGATTAGAAGGATGTAATTCGCGTTTTTTTTTAATAAGTTTTAATGTTTGATCAGACGTTTTCATTCCAAAAAGTGCCACGAACGAATCCCTAAAGCTGTATGTATGATGAAACCAATTAACAACAACGAATACTGTCGGACGTGCACTATTTATGTTTCCTCACAGTCGCACTGTAAATATTTAGCCCTGGACGTGTCTGGCAACGCCCCTGTGTTAGTTCTTTATCGTATACAAGAGTCGATGGGCATCCCCGCACCGGTGCTGTATCCGCAACTAACAACAAACAGGATACCGTCTCGTAAATAACGATTAGTAAATGGCACCTGAGGGAGAATTAAGGAGTTCCCGCAGTCGTGTTTATTTTCGGTATCGGATGCGTATCGGGCAGTCGGCGCGTGCGCCGTCTGACTGACGAGAGCGACTGACGCCCGTAAATCAGATATAGGTGGTTGTGGTGTCGGCGCGTACCGATCGCACGCGCGTGGGCTTCGACAGGTGATGTCGGTCGATTATCTGTTAATTTATACGCACCGCTCAACTTCTGTACTTCTCATATGATATTATTCATTTGGACACACGGCAAACAAGCTCGCTAAATATAGAGAGCTGCATTCCATTCGTTCGGCTCTCGAATAAGTGTCCGATTGTTTTATTGTACTTTTTTCGATTAAAATTTCTTATTTAAATACGATTCGTTTGCGAGCGCTCACGGGCTCCTATTTGGATCAGTGCTTGCCGTTATTGGGTGATGTCACCGCAACAAGCAATCATTATGAAGAGGCCCCTTTTGGAAACTTTATGACCAACACCTCCACATAATATTCGCGGCGTTCATTCACCGGCAGATTCATTTTTATGTCTCTACTTAGTCATAGTTATCTATACATCTCGAAGCTATCAATGATAAAGCTTTTCCGTATACATGTGTAATTATTACACTTGAAACAGTTACAAATAATTAGTGGAAAGCGACGAAAACACAAGGAAGAGTAAAAATGTGACATTTTATTATGGAAGAAGAAGGAAAATGATCGAAGAAATAATTGTATGATAAGTTACATAATTAATAAAAAATAGATAAGAAATATGTTGACTGAAGTAATAAAAGTATTCATTATAATAACGATCAGCAAAAAATTAAAATTGTAGTATTAGGAGCAACTATTTACATTCTAATATTCGTTTTATTAAAGATGATAAAAAGTTATTGTAGCTATTCAGAGAGATAATTATTATAAGTATTACCTACTTAATTATATGGAGGTGCCAATTTATCGTATCATTGTATATGGACAAACAAATACATTTTTTCCCAAGGCCGATTATCGTCAAAAGAATCACATCGGGTGATGCCCACTTTGTATGCTATAATGGTTCCGCTAAACAGATACGGCCTACATGTGATATCATAGACAGTATGAATGAAGTTTTCTTAACCATATTTGTTTCAAGGTTAAAAAATATGGCGTATTTCTAATTTAAATTCTATCTAACAGATAAATCTGAAACAATGAATTCATTGGCAAAACTTTGGTAAGTCTTTTTTATTTTATAATTGAACTGAATATATTCTTTGATTCTACACAAACTCGTATATTTTAATATTTGCTTAATGTAAATCAGCGATAAGTTCGTGACCTACTTTCTAGTTGTTTTCTTTCGTAAGAAATAAATCAAAGAGTTCGCACAATAGCCAGTATAGATTAATTAATACCACATAATAAAGCATTAGAAAGTGGATAACTAAGTATAAGAGAAAATTTCATCATATACTTATATGACGTCGTGCGTGAAATTACAGTAAATTTGCGTCGGTGTGGTCTCAAAAAATAAAGTAAATGTAAAGATTACACAAGCCATCAACCCCTGGTCCGCGATTCGTCACGGAACCTCCCGGGGACTATCATCATTTGTCCCTCGGTTTCATTATACACAAAGGGATGCCACCGTTTCTTGTGTGAGACGAATTTATCGTCACCTATATTACAATTACCGTATAATTAGCTATTATTTTATCTTTTAAGTTTGTAAAGTTTACAGCGAGCTTTTTGCAAATCGACTGCATTAATTATGCAGGCGTCATGTTTGATCTTTACATAATTTCAAAGCAAAACATTATAACGGTATACAATAACATTTTATATCATTTTCTTTAAAGGAGAATGCATCGTTAGGAACAATAAAAATGTTAAAAAAAAGCTGCCAATATTTGGACGACTTAAACACGAACCATTGTACAGTGAAAGACAATAGGTAATATAGAAGAAAATAATGCTTGAAATGTTACCAACATTATACGTAAAGTGATGACTTTATTCATTTCATTCGCGTTCAAAAAATAATTTTGAAAGTAAGATAATCTAAAGTTCGTTTAAAAAATATGTATTTTTAAAAGCTGAACAAGAAAATAATTAGTTCCTCTATATTACGTGTGTATATGGACTATAAATTTGGGACCAGGTCTGTTGTTTTTTTTTTATTTAAGAGGAGCCTAAATATCAATGCCGTCCATACGTAAAGAAGGTTCGGCGGGCGCCAAGATCGCAACGATATCGTCGCTAGAACAGTAATCGTCAATAAAATCTCAATTTAGATGGCGCTGATACCACGTGAGTTACGGACGGACAGTCCGATGGAACACGAAAACCTACTCGACGGTGGAATGCGCCCTGTGACAGGATCTGCTAACGAATTAGGTGCTTCGAATAGGATGTTACGGACATATCATCTCCGATGACTTTTTTTTTTCAAACTACAAGTACTGTAACAAAAATTAAACAATACATAAAGTCGTTAGGTTTCAGAAAATCTCAAAATTATCTTTTTAAGTTTCAAAATAATTCCTATATGAAAGTTTATTATGACTTAAACGGTTAAAAACTGTATCTCCATGTGCATTGTGAAGTGTTCCAGTAAAATAAAAATTATTCTTTTTTATAAATCGAACACTACTAATTTAGCTTTCAGTTGAATGTTACATAAAAATAAGTCAATAGCTTCTTATTGCTCACAGCATTTTTTTTTTTATTTCAAAGCCCACTATTAATTTTAAAGGACACGGTATAGAGGGTTAATAGCAGTATATATTAATAGTTCAACCTATCGTAGATTAGATTACCAAAGACGCTTGCGATCTGCTACCGTCGAAGTGTTCAAGTTGACGAAGACGACACTCCGCCGCTCAAATTAATGACGGCTTGACGCCTCACCGACAGCGGCACGCCTACGTCTATTTATAAAGAAACTTTTTCCTTTTTGCCCCCACCCCACTGGCCAGCCACAGATAAGAATTTCGAAGTAGGCATTTAAAAATAAATTTGTCGAAAGTGATAAATGATGGATATAACTTTTATTATTTCAAATTAAATTAACGACCCAGGCTCAGGGTCTACCTTTTCTCACATTAGAGGTATCTTATCTGGAATGATTGCTTCCATTACCTTAGAGAATGGACACGTTGTTTTGTAGGTGAGGGAAGATAAAGAGATTAATGCGTAAAGCAATTAATTTTGATTGAGGTGTGTTTTATTAAGTAATTGTTTTTGTTTTCGATGTAGATTCGTAACGCTCCGTGAAGCTCTTATTGCGCCGAAGAATGACGAATAAGTATGTGGTATGGTTTTTACTTGACTTTTTACTTGACTTCTAAAATGAAATGCTTTACTTCGAATCAATTTCAGGTAAAATAATTGATGTATGATTAAGCGTCGTTCAAATGATCAAAAATCTCCCATTTTTGATCATTTGATTTTCGTAACATCTTTTGATATTTTTTGACAACACTATATCATTGATAAATATGGATTCTGCCACGTCTAACTGAATCCTGTTTTCAGTATGATTAAGGCAAGGCACTAGCATATATTAAATCGAAGACACTAAACCCCCTACTCAATAATTGTAAATACTATGAAAAGCAACAAGTTCACTTTGAGAATATTAAATAAATTTTTTAGATTTATTTCTCCGTGACGCTGTCTGAGGATGTCCTATCACAGTACCTTTTTGAAATCCGACGCAATATTTTCTATCAAACCAGTTAACAATATGGTTTTAAAAAATCAACACTTGGGTTAGAGACATTTTCAAGGCCATAGTACTTTGATACAATAATAAATCCTTATATTTCCTTTTTCAGAAAAAAGTATAAAACAAAGTTACCGTAAAGAATAAAAAATAAAAGAACTGAAAATTCGGACACATAAGTGTGCAGATTTTTTTAATAAACAGTGTTGCGTCGAAATCAAGCGTAAACCTAGTGTTAAATAGAATGAATGCTACGATTACATAAACAAACATCATCGATATAACAACAGAAATGTTAGTAGTATTAGGGGTTCCAATGGGGCGTGCGAGGCGTTCCCACACCAACCTTTAATACATTTTCCGTGTTCCAGTTAGCGTACCATAAATTGATTAAGGGTCAGCGGCGACGCTCAAAAGTTTTTTTTTCTACCGCACAACAGGTAACACCGAGTCGACGCGTGGCGCAACAGTCGTACTCTTTGTAAACGTATATCTGTTGAGTGTGGGACCGCAGGTTCAAATTGGAATTATAAAGATATTACGTGCTCAATATTTAGTAATTGAATAGAAAAAGCGCCGCCTAATTATATTTATTATATTACCTAAAATAGTTTTTTTTTTTTAATTTTGAATTTGGGAATATCAAATTAATATTTACGCATCTGTCCCCACAGTTTGCACGGTAATCGAATTACATTTTTTCGCTTACACGGTTTTTAAATCACAATAATACATTTTTTTTGGTCTTATTCTGATAGGTAGTCTAGCAGGCAGAAGAAGAACAAAAAATCTTTCCAGGTAATACGAGTACCGTGCAAATTGAATTTCGAGTGTAATTTTAATTTAAGTATTGCATATTTCATAGTTTCTTATAAATCGGTAAAAAATATTTAACTATTGAAAATTATTTAATATAATCATTAGATTAACTTTAATTTAAAGATTAATTCTAATCTGTGTTTTCTTCATATATACCCCATATTCCTCCAGCACGACCTGTATGATTGGCAATTTTCAACAGTCAGAATCAGTGTACTTCAATTTAGTCGCCGGTACTTCCGGATCAAGATACAAAGTAGAGAGAGTACATCTGCATAAAGCTTTCGCCGATACTTCCGGATCAAGATACAAAGTAGAGAGAGTACATCTGCATAAAGCTTACTAATTTCTTAAAGGTCAACAGTGCAGCTGATATTCCATTTCAGGTGTTGAGACTGCAGAATATACTGAACAAACACATTCATGTGAATCGCACGCGCGTTTGCCTACCTTCACTTTAAAATAATATCTTATCTATACCTCTAAAAGATACAGGCGTGTGCAAATGCATGATTGCATTAAAGTTGTTAGTTTCATTACTAACTGTAATAAGTTTACGTACAACGCAAATACCTATACATGTCAACAAAGTGCAATTGAACAAAGGTGGGTTATAAAACGACTAATCTTTAGCCATTTGGCGGCAACAGCGGCATAATGGAGTGAACTAATTTCCTCACAGGAAATTGCTTTCCTGACCAACCGAGTGCCATTTCCCTAAAAGCTACTGCTCAAGTGGCGGACACCTCATCAATCATTTGCTTTCGTTCAAACATTTCTTATAGATCTTTTATCCATTTATAGTTAAACTTAACTACAATATTAATGGACTGTATTTTCAGTAACGCAATATTTGTTAATCTTTCGCGGTTAAAGACCAGCTCGAAGTCTAAAGGCGAAAGAATAGGCCATCTATAATATAAAAGAAATACTTTTACTATTTCTACAAATGCAAATTATTTTAACTTCACACACACCATTACAAGAAAACGGAAATGTTCAACGATCCCTAAACAATACAATGCAAATTTGCAAAAAAGTTGACAAAGAATTTCTAACTAAATAAATAATACTGGTAGATTGTTATTAAGTAGGTATCCCAAGCAGTCAGTCAGTAATTTAGCCAAAGAGTTTTGGTGAGGTCAAAAAAAAAATGTTAAGAGGTGACAATATAAATAACAATTTGGCCCACCCCGTTCGAATGTGGTTCGTCTGGATTAGCATAAGAATGCCGCATCATGAACGCCCACGAACCCACAATGTCCCTCGTTGTCTCTTTATGCTTCGAATTTAATTTTGATTTACGTCTGTCTATACAATTGTATGCGAATACATTTTTCGAGGAGAATGGATGCCATCGCGCAGTCGACACTTACGGCCTTACTTTTCACGTTTGATACCCAATACCGCCAAAGTTTAATGCCAGACCGATATTCGATGGAAGATTCTAAATTTTTATATTTAATTTATGTAAGCACTTAGTTTTTATGTTCACGCGAGTCATTTGTTAAAATAACTCAGACATCTTTATTTTCGTTTCGTGTGACGATAAAGGGTCGTAACAAACATCGATAACTTAAAAATTCTATTTGTGTTTTCGTATCTTGTTAACAAATTGGTAATTTACGTTAAAGAGAATCGTCATTATTTTTTATTCCCTTCGAATATTATTTAGCGTTATATTACTTCTTGGGAAAAATATGCTTTGTTGAAAAAGAAAGTAAAAGTAAATAAATTAAATATATTTGCCATTTTCTTTTACTTTTCCTGCGGTACATGCATATAAACAAATTTTATTTAAAGGCATCTTCTAATACACTAAATTTTTCTTGAGAATTGTTAATAAAAATGTTAATAAAACTCATACGACTCTTTCGAAAAAACTACAAAGGAAAACAAAATTTTTATATACATTTAATATTTTAAATACCATAAAGACGTAAAATTGCTCGTATAACTTTATCCTTTTAAGTAATAACTTAATTATTGAAGAGGGACGACGACGTATGCAATAATTCACTGCCCACGTTTAGCCGACATAATCAAGAGCTTCTTAAGTATCTTTTACGTTAATAATGCCAAAAGTGTACCTTCTTCGCAGTAATTAATTGAAGGTAAGAGGCCTTTTGACGTTAAGGTGATATATATATACATGTTAATCCGATCGCCTAATTATTTTAAACACCGTTTGATGTTTATGTTAACTTTGTTTGTCTTTTATTAAGAATAATAAGCCGCGAAATCTTGTTTTGGTAATATTCTCGTATTTCATGATTGACTTAAATATAAGTTTATTGAAAGTCATATACTGTATTCTAATTAGACTTTGAGTACATGAATTAAGATGATATTGAGAATTGATTTCAAATATAAAGTCAGTATAAAGTCTCTTTGCACATTTAAGATATTTACAGTATAATTTTGAATAGGTTCATTATTTGTATTGTTAAATTAAGCAATGTAAAGCAATCAATACAAAATTAAATAAATGATCATGCTCAGTGTTAATATGCATTTAAGATAATATATTTTATCATACATAAATAAATGTCCACCTAATAAATAAATCTTGCCGGACCTTATCGTTTCTCGATGCAAGACAGTAAGAACCAGATAAGGATATGGAATCCTTTTCGACGGTAACGTTTTATCACCGTAAACCTTTTCGTTTACGTTTAGCTCTACGAAATCCTAATACGGTAAAATTTTTGTACGGCCCAATCGTATTTAGTAGGCAGGGGATTCCAAAGGCGCGCGAGGCGGCCCTAATCGGTGTTGCATCTTAATTTAGTTGTCTTGTATCGACGGACGGTCGACGCTGTGAGGTTTTATTATAAACTATTATATAGGTGACCTACCTACGGGGATGTATAAAGTGCTGCCTTAAGACTAATGATCCGATGTATCTGAAAAAATAGTCGACGGCTCAATGGTGCAATAAATACTTATTACATACTTACCACGTTAACGAACTCTTGAAATGTGATAGCTTCGGAAGTAGCACTGCGGGCTTTGTCCAAAAGTATCTAAAGGATAAATTGTGTCGTTAATTACACGTTAGAGGGTAAATTATATTAGTAGCATTCTAATAAATATTCTTTTACATAAATTTCAAATTGTTTATTAAGTATTAAGGTCATAAAAATGTATATTAACACTCCTACAAATATCGAATTCGTAATTTTATAGAGGAACATGAACTTTAAAAAGGAATAAATTTAAAGATATCTATATATCACGTGGTATAAAAATATAGGTTCTAAATGTTAAAATCTGTAAGTAAACGGTATTCTAATAAAATTAGACGAAATTCAGCATAAAAGGAAGACGAAGGACGATTCTAATATATTGTTGACAATTAATTTGAATTTAATTTGAAAAATAAAGCCTTGTTAATAGTTAAACCCATTTTTTAATAACGTAAAAATTAGTTTAAATACTATTATGTTATTAAGTACCTCATGCTTGTGAGGCGGCACCTGGGCTATAAAATCTGGGTTCTGTAATGTCTGAAGGAAATCAGGCCACGGGATCTCGCCGAATCCCTCCGGATCGAACTGCAACATTAATCCCATGTTCACACCTCTGGTGCAAAACAGTCACGTACAAAAACGACAAATTGAGATTTCAACGAACAAACCGAAACACTATTATGTTGGGTATCATTCATGGCATGCCATCATTATATATAAATTCTCTTATAATCAGTGCACAACCATTTCCAAAAAGATGTCGACAAAAACCACGTTAAGCGCCCCTATCTTCAGACAGGCTTATCTGAATGTTCCGTACGTGATGACGTATCGTTTGAACCGCGGCGCTACCGCCTCTCTATCTGCACATAAAACCTCCTTTTTTACTCATACTGCTTCTGTACATTTTAATCAGTTGAAAACAAAAGAAATTATTCTCTGAAATTTGTTACAAACTCGTGAACGGTAGGTTTTGTGAAATAAACAGTGATTATTAAAAATTTAACTTTAAGAAGAAAAACTACAATAAGTACATGCAAAAAATAATTTTGGATAAGGAACTCCTATTTTATCAAAAACTAAGATTTAACAAATGATATGGAAGATGAATTTTTGAAACGATAAGAAATTAAAAGAAACAAGCTGCGTATATAAATATGGTTAATTTTTACGTTATCATTTTTGTATTTATAAAATCTTTTTAGGTAAAAACTTTAATACTAATTTTTACCCCGGTATAAAAATGCGGTGTTTTCGAACTTTCATCGATTTTAATCTATTTTTTGTAATTCAATTGAAAATATTCTAATCCATAATCCCTAAAAATGTATTCAGTCATTTCAAATGGTAACTTTTTTTTCACATATTTTTAAAATTAAAGTAAGAAATGGTTTTGTCCATTAAATTTTGAAATTATTAATTTTTAGCCCCCACATCAACCAACAACAAAATCCAATATCCCATCAACACAAGTAAAGGGCATCAACAAAATAAATTACCTTTTTTGACACGTCACGTAATATGACGACTGTCCCAAAACATTATATATTTATCGTCACATATTATCTTTAAGGTTTGTAAACTTTATTTCCTTGGTAAAAAATATTACTTCTGTTAAAATAAAATTTTCACAACCTTCTATAATTTTACTGCAAAAGATAGTTTTCGATGATAATACATATTCAAATTCTAATCTTATCGCTTCTCTGTGTTTATATTAAAAAATTACTGATTTTGTTAGTTTTGCATTTTGATTGATTTATGAATTCATGTACATAGTAAATACTAAACACAATGTTTTCTTTTACATTTTAAATTATACCAATAATGTTTATGTGATACAGATTAAGTGTATTAGCTAATTATAAAATGTAATCGAAATTTCTACAGAATATCATTTGAGCATGTTGATCGAACTAGGATTGATATAAAAACATTGTTAATTTTTATGTTATATTATTAATTACATATGACTTAAATATTGGTAATTTTAGGCCTTCATATCTGATTGTAAAGCTGCCTAATCGCACATGTCATCGCAGCGGCGCCATTTCATTTGGCAAACAGGGGATCGAAAACATTAGTGTGTTTTGATTTGATTGACGTTGGAGCTAATAAAACAGCTGGACTGTACCAGGACGTATTATATAAAGTAGTCATTATTATATCTCCAGCTAATGTTTTTTTTATAGGAAGATTGGACAAACGACGGAGCGCTTCACCTGATGGAAAATGATTACCGATGCCCATAGATAGTAGCAACACGCGGGGAGTAGACTCTTTTCTTGAAGGCCCCTAAGTCATATCGGTCCGGAAATTCTACAGGGGGCAACTGATCCCACAGGGTAGTTGAACGTAGTAAAAAATGGCCCTTAAAACGCACAGTAGAAGATTGCCAATCACCCAGATGGTAATGATGGAATTTGGTGTTGTGTCTTATACTGCGATGGGGGAATGCAGCAGCTTGAATTATTCCGAACAATTCCTCGCAACACGTATCTTATATAAAATGCAGAAGGATGCAACATCTCTCCACAGGACCAGAGTGTCAAGGCGATCAGAAATAACCCGGTTGCTGACGATTCGAGCTGCTCTCCGTTGTGGTCAAATGGAAGAAGCTGGTACTGAGGTGCGCCCGCCCAGAGATGGGAACAGAATTCCATATGCGGCCGGACTTAAGCCTTATAAAGAAGCAAGAGGTAAGCTAGAGAGAAATAGTGTCCCGCTCTACAGAATTTCGTTAGAATTCTGTGTAGAATTCCTCAGCTGAATCTAATCATTGTCTGAAGGTGAGTCTTGCAATTATACAAAATAAAAATAGATCCACCAATTTGAAAATTTTATGCTTTAACTACGTTTTCAGCTTCTTATCTCATGAAACAAATATATATTTTAAATGCTAAGTAAGTACATAGTAGAGCGTTAATCTCCGTAAACTGCTGCTGCTGCTGCTGGGTTCGGTGAAATTAGCGCTGTTAGTCTTTTTGATGACTATTACAGCTTCATCAAAACTGGCTCACGGATCCGGTAATCCGTGCGCTCTCCCACTACATTACTCTGGTCAGAGACGCTGGCTTAACCTTACTGTCAAGTGGCGAGATACGTGTAGTCGAAGTCGGGGCGCGAGTCCTAACCGCAATTATCGTTCGCCTGTGACGCTATACGCGGTGCGAGAAGCGCCCGGGTATTCGAGTGTATCTAGTGTACGCGATGTGCGAGTTTCGTTTCCGTCCCGCTCCTCGGTAAGCAAGACGGGTATTGTAGATACATGAGGTGTTGCGCATCGAGTTGATAATCTCCGTATACTGTTGATAATAGTCTTAACATTAATATATTAAAATGAAGGCAATTTCATTCCCAACTTATCTAAATCCTTTATAAGCGTAAATAGGTGTTATAAAATCAAACAACTTTTATAAATTTAACATACCCTATCGAAGAGGAGGCGCCATTTCTGAAAAAAAAAAATTAAAGTTATATATCATTTGGTGGTGAGCATGAGACCGATCGAGATCCGCAAAGTAAGTGCGCTAACATTAATGTTTAATGAGCGGTGTTATCCATAAAAAATAAGAAACTATAAGGAAACTTATCAACACTCGGGTCGATGAGTGGTTCTCCAAACATTATAACTAGCACCTCCTTGTTATAGTATTGCTTATTATCAAGTAAACGTCCTCCTTTACTTTTTCATTTATTAAATAGGTGCATAAAATAAAGCAATTCATCTTAATGTTGAATAGTGATGTAGTCTGTGATAATAAAGTGATAACACTCAGTCCGTACTTACATCGTGCATCAACTCTCTTCTAATCTCCGCCTCATCGAGCTCTGAGCCAAGATCCGTATGATCTGTGTCGTAAAGCTGCTCCGCCGCGCGGGACAACGATCCCAAAGAGTCCCGGGCTGAGGCGAGGGATCCTGTGACAGTTGGTAACACCCCTGCTTCGATCCCCGACTCCATGGAGGTGTTCGCTGACAGGACAGTGGCGGTGGCGACGTGCGACCCCCGCACATCGCCGCCGTCGCACCCACCGCCCACCCACAATGACATCTCGCTAGCAAAACCATCCACACAACTACCGTATGCGATTAATAATGTCAAACAACTATTAACATTCTATCATGTATACTATAAACATCTTTCTTCCACCGGATACATGAATAGATGCTTTTTCTCTTTAAATTGCATTAAAATTTACAACATTCAAAATAGCATCAAAAATGTAATAATTTGGACAGGTGCTTGGAGCGAATTATTTATGTATTTTGTTATATAATATGGACCACACAAGTTACTCATGTCTGTTCTGCCATTAACAAGTGCAATAGGCAAGCGGAGGAAGGAAATAAGGCACGGCAGTTGATTAAAATTTTATCCTGTTTCCGGTCCACCTGTAATAAAAAAATTATATTTATTAATAACGTATATAATCAACATTTTAAAATTTCATCTTTTTAGAATGAAAATACTGAACATTTTTAATTATTTTAAGCATTAAGAAACTTTCTATTCCTGGGATGAAGTGTGGCTTGCATATAATATTAAAAAAAAATGCAAACCAAACGTAAACGTAAACGTCATACGTGTAGTGCATCAAAAAGTGATGAAAATTGTTATAGAAATTTGAATTTACATTCTGTAACTGTAATCACTATCTGAAAGTAAGAGTAAAACAATCATAATTATCGTCGAATCGCAGCGAACACTGATGTTTGCGTTGGCTTCCACCCCCACCCCGTCTCCCCTTCTCGTTACCATAGAAACGGAGCAATAAATGGTGTATAAAATCTACTTAAACTACCAATTAGTAACTGCGAAAATTAATTGCTGTCATATATTCGCATTATAGATGATAAGGAAAAATATATATGTGTATAAATATATGTCAGTATTTTATATATATGTATATAATAATATGTATATATA
>DWQX01003576.1:0-17384 GCA_018245475.1 Pharmacophagus antenor
CGAAGTGACGCAGTCTCCACCACCGTTGACGGTTACTGTCCGACGGCAGGGTTAGTGCACGCCGGACCCGTCCTCCCAACAACCGGCCGCCCGATACGGGACAGAGGCCGGACAGCCTGACAGAACAGGCGGCTTTACATCTGGTGTGTCGCTCTTCGTCTGGCCGCTTCCCGTCGAGCCTGTCCGGTATAGGAAGCCCTATCCGGCATAGCCTCATGGATCTCAGCGGCACGCAAGCCCCTCCACCACGGCAAGGTGGCGACACGTCGGAGGGGCAGTTTTTTCCACCTAACACAACGTAAACAATACAGTACCTAACTATCTTGAAAGTTTTAAATAAGAAATTGTGTTAATTTAATAGGGGTCGATTTTTAGACCTCGTCGACCCTGAAAATCAGTTTTCGTTTATGTCGACCCCTAGGAAACTGATATTGACCCTTTGGGGTCGATATCGACCACTTTGGGAATCCCTGATTTAGACGTTCTAGAAATTAATACTTCAAAGTAAAATTTAAACTTCCTTTATTTATAATTTTATCGTTAACTAATAATTTGTTTAAAACTACTTATTTATTTATACTAACTTGCCAAAAATTGGAAGCAAAGGTGCACAGGTTTTCGCGTATATTTAATTAAAATATACATAAAAATGTGTCGTTACAAGGAAAAAAAACCAGTGAGATCGACGCTAAGAAGGTTCGTTACCTCCACGTAAGATTCAGGTTTTTACTAGTCTTGTATTTATTGTGAAGGCTGTAGTTCCAACAATATAATAAATTAATTCTTGCAGTATCTATCTTTTTATTCCGACGCAAACATTTTAAAGAAAAAGATCCAATGTGTTGCTTATTAAAGTGATTATATTAATTTATTTAAAATAAACCTCAGCCAAAGTTTTACATCTTTATAATTAACAATAATAAATGTATATTGCTAACATGTTAATTGAACATGCATTATCATTTATGTTATGGTTATATAAAAGAATATCGCAAGTTTGTACACTTGTAATAATGAAAAAAACTGCAAAGAAAAGCGACAGTATTTTCAATAATAAAAACCAATCGAAAACATACCTTTAAAGATTCTAGATTATTTTCGGAACTTGCACCACTGGTTATTGTAACAAACTAAACACTTTTAACATTAAACGAGATAACTATGTATATATATTTAATACGTCGTACCTCACCGCGGGAATCCCATCGACTGTGGTTGGTTGACCAGCACGTGTATGAGATGCACGGACTAACAATTTGTACGTCACGGAGATCTATATTTACGTATTATATAGTGTGTTAACCATGGCTGACGATCGCCTGACTCACGGGTCATATTAGTTAAAATGATGGGTTTTAGTATAAAATCTACATCGAATTCTTTTTCACAAAAATATGAACTAAAGTCGATCTCAAATTTTCTTTATTGACTAGGATCTGTACAATTACTTTTAATCGCCTATCGTTTAATTGCTGCCAGTACGTAATGGGCGCTGCTTCAAGAATCTCAGGGGGTTTGTCTTTTTTTTATAATCGTACTTAAAATTTTAAAAATACAGGGTATACAATTTAAAAAGAGCAATTCGTAATACAAATAATGCATCTTCAATCGGCGTTAAATACAGATATTAACAAATGCAGAATCAATCTAGGATAGATTTTTCCACCCGTGTAGAAGAATTTTTTTAAAAAATATTTGATCAACTTTGCTGTATAGAGTACCTAAATAACCAACAAAAAATATCTAAATCAAATTTCTCGGGAAAAAGTTGAGAATCTCCTTTTTGTCATTGGTTAAAATATAACATTGTGTCATTCAATAGTTGAAAGAAGTCTAATCTAAGGCCAGAACAGTTGGCATAAGTGAAAATATTTACAATATTCTCTAATACTTAGTTTAAGTAAACTCTATTTTAATTTAATGTCTAAATAAATTTAATGTCCCATAATGAAATTTCTTGGTTGTACATATTTACAAATCTCTTGCAAGTGAAGACTGACAAATAAACAAACAGTAATTATAAAGCAACAGAATTACTTTTTTATAAAATTATATTTCTTAATATTTTATCCTAAATTTAACATTAGTTACAATAAAATTATGTAGTAGATTATTCCGGGTATCGGTACTTCCCAAGGCTAAGGTTTTTCTTAAAGCAGCTTTTAGTTACGTAGATGATATAATTAAAAAAAAGTATATATAATATTATAATTATCAATCATTATAGTTATCAATAAGTTTGTTAAGTAATTCCCTAGTAAGAGTAGGTAACTAAACATTAAGTGAACATTATTTTCGACTCGAAACCTTATTCTAATAAATATACATACACACACACAATAGCAAATACATAACAAACTGTGGGTAATTATGTACAGCAGCTGCATTTACGTATAAATGCGTAAATACTTTTCATACTTATAAAAAATTAAAGTCTCTTTAAGTGTTTTTACTCATATTTTACTCTGTCGTTACGGAAATGTTGTTAAGGTCTATACGGAATAAAAATGGAAATTAAATTAAATATTTACAGTGAAATTGTAGTTCCGTACCTATTATGTATGGTAATTTCTCAACAATTATTTATTACTTTAGACAGATTTTCATCGTCATTATGTATAAACATTTCATATATATCTTTTAAATATATACTATCAGCAAACGTTAGTTCCCGTTTTCCTGTTGGGTTATTTTTATGACTATTCGAAAATAATTTTCCCGACCACACGCAATTGTTCTACTATGCATTTTTAATATTAATTGTAATACAATTTATCCTTATTTGGATCTACACAGTTATGAAGTGGAGTAAAATTTTTTGGCACATTAAAGAAAGGTATGAAACTTAAAATTAGTTATCATTACTAAAAATCTCTTTTAGATTTACGGGTATAAATATAAAAAAATTAAAAACAAATCAGTTTGATTGGTAAAAATAATCAATTATACCTAACACATTTTAAATGATGCGATAAAAGAGAAAACGCAACGATCTATGACTATCTTCGTTATAATTGTTTAAAACGATATTTCTTATATATGTTTGTTATGTGAATTTAGCTTTTGCAGCGCGTTATGGATTGTGAGAGAACAGTTCTAAAATATGTTTGTTGCTTTACAATAAATAGCAATAAATAACCAATAAAAGCGCTTTCACCTGCCGTTTAATTAATTTTTGTTATTCTAAGCTTTTATGTTTTTGTCAGTGAAATGGAATTTTACTAATTTTTTAGTTCCTTTAATTATTTTTTTATTTCCTATTTCATTTTATAATCCGTACAATGGAGTTCAATTAATGTAGTAACTTATCATTGTATATTGATGAAATCTTCAAGTTTTGCCCTTCCATTAATAATTTCCTCAATGTCAAGGTCAGAGTACATGCTTGTGAAAAACACAGCCAATGACAAGGACGAACCAATTTAGACAGAGAAAAAAGTATAATTTTAAACTCTTTTGTTATTGAATATTTGTGTGAAATTTACTTCTACAGTGTGTTACATTTTATTTCATCTGTCCAGTATTAATCAATTTAATTATTAAATTGCTGGCTAGAAATTTTTGTACGCCTGTTGAAAAATATATGCAATTTTATTAGTGCCCTATTTTGCTATGTATTGTCAAAAGTTTCGTAAATAAATTATTTGTAAAAACTTGTTATGTCGATAATATTCAAGTCTAACCTAATATTTAACTTGAGTTTGGTACTTTATAATATATTCTTAAATATCTTTTAATTTTTTTTTACTCGTTCACCCCTGTTGCGTTATGACGTTACTCTTATCATATCTTTAATTTCTTAAGTTTTAGTCACGCTTTTGTTTTCTTCTTAGATAATCATTTTCTCGCTGACATATCATCTTATCATACCTCATCCCATTTCTTTCTTTCATACATCGCGCTTAAATAAAGTGAGAGCCGATTGATTTATTTACAATTTTCCTTCATCTACTCATTCTATACATTTCCCATATTCTTTCCTTCTTTTCCATTATTACATTTAATTACTTTTATTTATCACTACGTATAATATAATATATAATTTGTGTCTTATTACTTATTTCTCTATTGATACAATTATAGATTTTTATATCATGTTTTGTTCATTTTTATCGTATGCCCTATTACTTTCCTGCAAAACATTAAAAATATACTTCTGTTGTCATCCTCAGTCATAAGCAGCGCGTTGTTACCTTCTCCTCACTTCTTCTTCATTTTTATCTCACTTTACAACGCTCTCTTCCTTACAAGGGACAGCAAGTGATTAAGTGGGACACGATCTGGTCTACTCCGGGATCACATGTACACGCCGGACTTTCCTCACACTTGAACTTATACAAGGATGAGGACAATCCCTTATGCTGCGTGAGTATCTGGACAAGGCACGCGACCAACTCCATCGTACGGAGTATGTGGCTAGACGGCGTCCCGGAAAAAGATCCGCGTTGTTGAAGCCGTCGTTACTTCCATATAGCGACTGTTCCATTCCTCAAGCGTGTTGAGCCTGAGCTGTCGCTTGATAAATGAGACAGGACACTCGTCGAACACTGGTCTCCTGTTACCCTTCAGGGCCGCATCCTAGGCCAGCTGATTCGCTCTGTCGTTCCTCTCCAACCCCGCGTGCGCTTTCACCCAAAAAAATCTCACTTTCATTCCTTTCTCTTTCGCTATCTTCATGTTCTCTTTCACTCTCAATGCTAAGGGGTGGAGGGTGTCTGGTTTTGCGACATTCGAGAGCGGATCTCAAGTCGCTAAAAATGGCGCTCGACTGCGCTGACCCGCTGACGGCGTAACTTGTCGCTTCTGCTAAGGCCAGCAGCTCTGCTTGATAGTGTAGAAGTTTCCCAGCTTGAGCTTTTTGGTTAAAGTCTCTGCGGCGTCCCGTATTACGCATAGCGCCGAACCCACCTTACCTTATATACGGTTGCCGTCGGCGTAAGTTTTGGCACCCGTTGTCGCCCAGGCAGGAGAACTCCACACCAATTTGTTCAGACAGGTGTGGCAGTCTCTTGACGCTGGCTGGCACTTCCAGGTCTCGCTTCCCCAGCACCTGCCGGGAGCGGCCACTCGTTATCTCATATAAAGAGGCCGCTTTTTGGATCCTCAGACCCCGCGGAAGCAGCCTGGCAAGTACTAGGGCCGATTTCGGCGACGCGGTTCTGTGGGTTCGCGCAACCTATTTTTTCATTCATTTATCATTATTGCAGACGGCAAGATATAATAGTATTAAGAGTATAACGTTATTGATTATGTACAATAGAATGAAATCGTTTTATCAAGTATCTTCTTTTTTTTAGTAAGTGGTTACTACGGGATACCATTTTTGACTTGTTTCTAATTAATGAAGCAAAAAGATGAGTAGAAAGTTCTCCTGGAAGTAAGTATACATATTACGTAGCGCTAATTAGAATGTACTCAGCACCACTGCGCAGTTCGCTTTAGATTCCCTTAGTATTGTTTTAATTTCAGAAACCATTATTTATTATGACACTTAGTAAAAAAGAAGAAAATATAAATTTCAGTTCAAATAAGTTTGAATAAGAACAATATAATATTTAATCAGAGTAAAAGACATCAACGCGTTTACATTTTAAAACTTTTGAGATATATTTTAATAATTTTAATATTTTATATCAATCATGTTAATAATTTATAATAGATAAGTTGTGAATAGTTAATGTTATAAAAATAGGTCCAGTGCTATCTGTTCATTTGCAGCAATAATATTGCACAAAAATGAGATCAAGTCGATGGAAGACGTGTGTTAAATATATCCTAAAAAAGGGCAGATAAATATATAGATGATTTTTATAAAAGAAGATACAGCTAATATTTAGTTTAAATTTGTTGCTTTGTACGTGATATGATACCATTACAATAAAAACATGGGAGCTTCTTAATTTCACGATGAGATACGTTTCATATCTTATTTTTTAATTTTAGGGGCTAAGTGAATTCATTTCCACATTTTCTCTATTAAAATATGATTTATGTAAACGTTACATATTTGTGTTAATAAAAACATAACGGTACAATAAAAAAAAATAGTATCAGTGCTTTTTTTAAACGTGTTGACATTTAATCTCGATTTTACATGATATTATGTGATCATGATGCCCTATAGGTGAAGATTTTACACCCATTAAAGTTCTAACAGTGTTAAATTTATCAAAGAACGATAATAAAAGCAGCTATAATTAACTGATGGCGAGAAGAAATATAAAAAAATATATTTAAAATTACATTTATAACACTGAATAGAGTAAGTAAAATGAAAGATATTGATTGATTCATTTTTTTTTTCTGCTGTCATTTTTTAATTAGCTTCAAGAATTAATTTTTAAAGAGTAAAATAGGCCTATGTATGGTTATTACTGAAAATAACCAGTTTATTTGTTACCCAATCATGCGCCAACAACTAACCGGATATAAAATAAGATCTGGCACTGTTTATATCCTTAATAACCATTTAACCTACTTTCTACGAGTGATCACAATTCAGTTATAAAGTTATGATTGTATGTTGTATTAATTGACCAATAATATCTCTTTCCAAGCTTTTTTATTTATTATTATAGAATAAATGATGACAATAGATTAATTATGATCTAAACAGTAGTTGATAAAGCGGCCCAAACATTGCTGCTAAGCAACACTATCACGAATCAAGCGTTCCTGAGCGTTATATAAACAAGCAGCGTCACGAGTGCATCGTTTTATATAACCCCCAGTCGCGCGCCGGAGCGGGCCCGGCCAGCATCCAGTTCGCGCCTATAGCCCGTCCGTCGCGCACGCATCTCCACTCACAAAAACATCATGCAAGTTTTCGTCTAATTAATCAAAATATTAAAAAAAACATGTTTTAAAAATCTCTTCGGATAAAATAAAAAACCATTCATAAAATATCCAAAGTATCGAATAAAATGAAAGTGAAACCAACAGAGCAGTGACCGACGCAATATGTTGAGCGAAAATAGATGGAAAGTGATACTGCTCGTGGCGGTGTCCGTCGCGGCTGCCGAGGCGAGCCGTGCGCTGAGCATAGTATACCAAAAACCAAGAACTACTCCTATGTTCGTACCAAAGCACTTTTATCGGCGAGCGAAACACTCTAGGGTGTTGTTTTTGGACGAGGATGAGAACCACCAGCAACTAGGACGCGGTGAGATTGATTTGACTACAGATAAATACAGTTCCAAGATAAAATTCGACGACGCGATTGATTATGAGTTCACGTCGCCTGATGAGGACATGGGTTCAACAAAATCAGTAGATGAGTTGCCGTCTGGTAATGAAAGGTTCTATGAGCCGCTACATAGATTTCGAACGCCTTCGCTGCAAGTATATCCTAAATATTATCAAGGGCGATTTGGTCGTCCATATGCACCAGGATATGGTTTTGATCCGTATACTTTTGCTCCTGCAGTTCGAAACGGATTCTATGGACCTAATAGTGGATGGAAGGCACGCAGTCCTCGTGTAGTGTTTCCCTATGCTCCGGACAATGTAAATTCAGTGCAAACTAACTCGCACGCGGGTCCAAGTATCAACGACAACGTTGTGTTCCGTGATCAAAGTTTCGGCATTAATGACATAGGTGCAGAAGAACAAAGCTTGCAGGATATTGGTACGGGCAGTGCGGATGCTTTCGCAGAGAGAGGTGAGCGTTATATAATTCAATTTAGATGTTAACGGTGATCGGTAGAGTGCTAATATTTGTTGTGGTTTTTACCGCAAAAGAAAAAGTTTAAGTGAAAAAACAATGTTATCCATCTGGTAATAATAAAATTACATTATTGACGATAATTTGTTGATGGCAGATATCATGTTCTAAGTCATATTTAGCAGATACAACTACCCGTAAATTAACTTCCTAAAGTATTTGTTATTTCAAATTATTAGTCCTCATCTACAATTTTCAAACTTAGATCTTCATCCTAAAGAATCTTAAATAAGGTATTACTAAACATTATATCATCAGGCTTTAGACTAATTACGATATTAAATATTTGTATAAAAACACGTTTTCTTTAATCTTTGTTTCTGTTTTTTCATTTTGTTAAATTGCTTAAATTATTTAAATCTATCTTGTTCTTTTTTAAAAATGTACGTTTCATAATTTAGTACGTCTTCATTGTTGATAGAAAAGATAATTTTTATGCTTGTCTGCAATTAGATGATTATAACCTTTATAAATTTTCATTAGTGTTTAGAAATCGTTTATTATTTATTTATTCATAAAAATTAGGATTCTGGTAGTTAGACCCTTTAATAGTAGGTTTCGTACTAAGGGTGGCGTTATAATACGAAAGCGTTTCATAGCGGAAGAGTTCCTAATATAGGATTTCCATAAACAAGGAATTCTGGTTCCAACACAGTGTAGTTTTTTCTGTCAAGTTATAGTATGCTATCAAATATTACACTTTAAAGTTCGTAGAAGAGCATTCAAAAATTATTATGCTGAAGAGATGTATTCTCATGGCAGGCCGCAGTGTGGTGAGGAATGTGTTAATCATTATGACTACTTCTTGATTATTTGACAGCTGTATTATACCATATTATGTAATTTGATTAATTTTCGTAAATGTACTATCGCTTTTATTTTTAAAGGTAATATTCTTCAATAAAATGTTTTGAACACTTTTAACATTTTTACGATGAATTAATAAGTATTCATTATTTTTATGCTATAAAGCGATGACTGGAGCAGGATGTTCACCACGTAGTAAGTAAAACGCCTTTGTATAAAAGTGTTATACTAGTGAAATATTATCACACACCACCATATTGGAACACCAGACAGTTATTGTTACATCTTAATGGAACATACTACTGCTTGGCAATAATAAAATAAACGCATCAGTTTTCCTAACGTTTGATGGCAAGAGAGACAACACCAGGTTTTTTCTTTTATAATAATTTATTATATATTAGTCTGTATTATAATTTACTGATTTTTATACAGGACAGTACTTACATGGGTAGGAACTGCTTTTGATGCAGTATTAAATCTCTTTTTTTTTTTTAATTGAAACAAAATTTGACAACGAATGTGAACAGAAACCTTGCAGTGTTTTTAATGTAAAACGGTAGGTATGCATCGTTTTAAGAAGAAAATTAAGTTTTTTTATAATAAACATTTGATCTGTTACGGCTAAAATCAGACATGATTTTTACATAATGTTAAATGACAATAAGGCCTTAGATAGTGACGCGTGCTCGCTGAGAATATTCTGTCTTAGGTGTACGAATGTGGGAATACAGTAACGCTGTTATTGCGGTAGATTAACAATGAGGGTTGTAGCAAGCCAAGGGGCAAAAGACTACCACCATCTGAACTTCTCTAGTCTTGTAGTCCCGAAATAGAACTAGGGACTCCCATGTTGGACGGCATGCAATAAATCACTGCATCATATCTTTCGGTGTGTTAGTTGAAGTGTTGTTTTAAGGTAAAGGAAGAATGATAAAAACAAGTAAAAAGTTTTTGCACCTTATGCTTACGCGGTATAATTTAAGATCATCAGTCTTTTGACGTGTTTCTGCAAGTTTATTTGTGTTCACAGTCGGTCTTTCTAATCAACTGTATCCATAAATAATTAATTCTTTTACCTACTTTGATGTTTTACTACTACTATATGTAATTGTAAATATAAACCTAAAATATAGTTTCTTCATTTAGAAACGTTTGATTAATAAAATTTTATTCATAAACAAACGTTAATCTTAATTGTGATTTATTATAAGTAGTCCAGTTTTCCGTAACAGCTCTTATGTTTTTAGTATTTGTGAGGCAAAATCTTTTTCATCGAT
Source organism: Pharmacophagus antenor (assembly GCA_018245475.1). Classification (NCBI taxonomy): domain Eukaryota; kingdom Metazoa; phylum Arthropoda; class Insecta; order Lepidoptera; family Papilionidae; genus Pharmacophagus; species Pharmacophagus antenor. The sequence goes on from DWQX01003576.1 coordinate 9,811, forward strand.
GCCTATGAGTTACGAGTTTGTAACTATCGCTTTAACAAATAACGTGACAAAATTAAACCACACGTCGCTTCGTCTCTCCATTCGTGTGACTAACGAAAATATTTTTTTGAAAATGGTTCTTTTTGAAAATTAGTTCAATGTTTGGAAAGTTTTTATGATTATTATTATTGTAATAAAATAAAAAAGAAAGATTTAAATGTAAGGTTAAAAGCTGTCTTAATATTGGAACATGGTCCATCGTTTCTACATTTTCATATAGGATTTTAACATCTAAAGTAAAAAAATGGCGATTACATTTTTTTTTAAATATCTAATAATTGACATCCGTGAAAAGCTTTTCACTATTATTTCTTCGATGTTATATCCTGCATTTAAAGTTAATTTTCTTGAAGAATACTTTTATTTATTTGGTGGATATATAAATAAAAGTCTTACTTGGCTACAAAGTAGTTGTACAGTTAAAGTGCGATAAGATCGCAGTCAAGCAAGTAATTGTTAGGTTTTTTAGTTTAAATATTTAATATATTTGCGAATAAGCTGCAGTTGCGGTATCCTACTACAGACGATTGCAATTGCTAAGCGTCGTCTGTTCCCTATTTAAATACACGCTACATTTCATCACGCGACGTTAAAAATTGAGAGTGCCACAAACTTTTAAGCAATATTATTTCTTAACACCTTCATCTTAAAATTGATATTCACGCTTTAAGTTGTTGATCAAAAATGATATTTTGTACTGGCGAATTCTTTTCCTAATTCTAAGTAGTCTTCGCCACTTGACAGTTTTACGGTAGTGAATCGTAATAAAAATTATTCTCTGTTTTTGCCGGAAATAGCATAGAAATCTGATTAATTTAAAATATTTATAATGTTTTTATACAATAAAAGTAGTAAGACGTACTTACTATATCTTTGACAGTTGCTTAAGTTTAGACTTTTTAGGCTTATTTTGTATTAAATATTTATTTGTAACAAAAAACAAGATAATGTACATTTCACTAGGTTTTTAAATATCCTATTAAATTAAAAAAAATATTTAATTATGTAAAGCATTAATATATACAGAGATTATGTGACCAATTGACCAATGACCAGGTCATAGTATCTGCCTGCAAGAGCGTGCAGTTTAACTATGTTTAGCATAATATGTAAGTAAGTTATGTCTAATTATATAATAATTGTATAAAATATTTTCATAAAACATTCTAAGATTAGTTAACGTTTGGTTTAACTTTAAGCCTACTTTTTTTTTTATAAAGCATAAGTCAAGTGACTATCGTAATTTTTCATTAGTGAAGGTAATGTTTAGAAATGTCTATTTAATGTCCCAAACTTTTTTAAAGTACCAGGGTACTGAAGAAAAAAGGATTTATTAAAAAATACGAACATAATTTTTTTATATAGGTCATCAACATGGGTTTTAACAGAAGAACCTTCAGTGAATTAGTGTAATCGCACACTTTCTAGCTTCGCTTTCGAGCGTTGCTTGCGCAACATAACAAAGATGCTTTCCTTGTCAAAATGGCCAACTGATGTAATAGTTGACGTAATGGCGTTTGAGTTAGCCTCCTCGACGATGCAATCACATCCGAAAAATATCTGACCTAGCGGTTGGCGCAGGCTTCACTAAAATATTGACCTAAATGTTTTAGTAAAAACATTCCCACTGAAGTGTGGTAGTTTATCGTTTGCATTTTGACACAGAGGTCACAGGTTCACTGATTGCAGAGTTTTTTCTTTTACATCTTAGCTTCCTTCTTTAAGGGTGGACTACCTTTAAAGTTGCAATCGCTTTATCGCAATAATAGTATAACTGAGATTCGGCAGTCCTTAAAGTATTCTGGGCCAGCACGCTTCATCATTTTTATGACTTGCGACTTAACATGCGAAATTGAGGTTAAATGTTAATACATTGAAATTCTAAAAAAAGTACTGATTAAATTATTACTTTCTTTATATTTTTTTTAGGAAAAAGTGAAATACTTCAAACAATCTTTGTGGGATCGTACATATAAAAGGTTCAACCCTATAAATAAAAGATGTGGTGTTCAGTTAAACAAGATCTTTTAGGATTAAAATAAATTGGACATTATGTATCCTTGCCATAACAAGGCTGTTAAAATTAATTTTACTTTGGCTTATTTAACAATGAATTTTGTCCAATGATATTTACACAATTAGTTTTCGGTATCAATTTGCCTCTATAACAATCAAAACATAAAATACCTACGGAAATTTGAAAAATATATGCAGTCTATATTTTCATTAGTAGTAGGCAATGATATTACAAAACTGAATAAAAAAAATATGTAACTGTATATTTCGTAACTTTTTCCATTTTTATAAGAAAGAGAAAAGTATTACTAAAAATTATATAACTTTACGGATACTCCAGTCGTATGATATTTCAAGACTAATTCACCACACAGTATGTTTCTATTGAAACTGTTCTTAAAACTCAAGCTCTGTGGGGATCGAACAAGCGTATGCCAATCTTATATAGCGCGAAATACGGTCGGACATACAACTGAACCATCACTATTTCATGTATGTGCAAGACAAATAAATGTTTACAGTATTTAAGTATAGAAAATTAGAGCTGGAAAAATATTTGAGATGTTTTCGTACTTAAGGTAGTAATTGTTTTTTTTATTAACCAAACTTGATTATTTTAATTGATGTCGTCCACCAATTTAGAAAGGATTAAAATAATGTAATAAATATTTTTCTCACCCAAACAAAACAACACTTTCGTGATGCGTACAATGTTGCGTTCCCAGGTATTATCTACTTTTTGTCATAGCGATCAGTGAAACCCAACTTTTCACCGGTCTTGTCCGTTCCCACGATCTTGAGATGTAGAAAATAGCGCTTGTTGTTATAATTTTTTTTGTTTTGTTTACTTCAAAACTGTACGTTCTGGTTTCCTCTTGATTAAGCAAGAGTATATATTATGCTGGCAGACATTCTATTTCATCCTTCAATACCTTGTTACATTTTTTATTATTTACAAGTTGAAACCGGGTAGACTTTAATAAAACCGTTTTATTAAGTGTTACTAAGTTGTAATTATTGTTGTTCTAAGCACCTTCGTTAATTTATTTATTATGTTATTTGTGGTAGTTAGCATTGCCGGAAGTGATCTAAGTAATTGCATATTATGCTTTAGTAACGAAGCATTGCTGAGTTTTGATGTGAAGGGTATAGTGACAACTAAACACGTAACAATTTATGCCTAATTACTAATAAAAGCATTATTATATCCGGTTAACTATTTTGTGTGAAGCGAATTAAAAAATGCGATAGAACTAAAAAAAATAATAATTTTGTTTTAATATGTTATTATACCTAAAGAACACCTTATTCATTTTATTGCTTAAGTACTCAAAAATGTAGTAAAATATAAAACATTTTTTTTTTCAAATAGTATCGAATCCAGTAATATTAAATCAGTTTATAAGAAGAGAAGCAGTTGTCTCTAAATTATATTCAAAGTTAGATTAATGATGTTACCCGCCCAGCTCTTACATCATTACAAAATTTGCTATTTATAATTCATTCTATTATAATGGAATTGTTTTCTATCATAAAAGCGTAATGCTTAATACGCGATAAAATATTTAAAGAGTTAAGGCTGTACAAGAAAAGAGCTGCAGCGTAATATGGTTATATAATTTAATTGAGTTCCACTTTAGTGGAATAGCCTAAGGCATAATAAACCATGGAGAATAAGCAAGTAACTCGTCTTTTGTTAATAGTAGCTTTAGTGAGGATGATCAGTAGCCACCTAATACTTGTTATATTTTTAAAAAGGGCCTCAGTATTTAGGCATTTGTGTTTTATAATTGCATTAAAATATCTAATAACAAAAAATATGAAGTCATCGGTCATTATTTAAAATTCTTACAAGTTTTGTATTTATAATTATATTTTTCTTCTCTCTCTCTACTGGCTCCCTGGTTCAGTAGTTGTACCTTTTTACAAGAAGATTTTAGGTGCGAATCCCGGGTCACATGAATGGTGGAATCTGGATGTAGGCAGGATTATTTCGAACCTGCTTGGCTAGCTACCACCCTCAATATAAATCTGCCATTGAGCCAGAAGTTTTACAGGCAAGCACGCTTTACCATTTACGGACTTACTGTCACCTAGCATCTGGGGAAATCGAGGACAAGTGTTAGGCCATTATCGATAATTTTTTAATTAAATTTTAATCACAGCTATACAACTACAACCACTCACCTTTCTTCATACAATGTTTAGACCAAATGAATATAGGTTACCTATATGTTATATAGGTACCTATATGTATACAAGATCACGCGTTCTACTAAAATGTTCACATTATTATCTTAAATCTTTGACGCAGATTTTTCTATAAGGATTAGAATAGTAAAATGTAAACAGATTTCTTATAATTGCTTTGGTTTTTGTAAGAGCTCATTAATTATGGTTAATTTTTTCGTATTTAAATAGTTAATTGTGTTAACTAATGCGTTACAGGTTCACCGATACGCCGTAAGAAGTTTATGTTAATTGTAGAGTTTAATGGCGAGGTCGGAATAAACCGTGTTTTTTTAATTGATCACTTGCATAATAGTAGTTACGTACATATCAGAATATTATGTCATATTGATGCAGGAAATGTCAAAGTTTTTACGTTGTGCAACTTACTCTCAGACGTTTCCGGAGGTCACTTATCACCCTTTCGTAAGGTTTTTATTGGCTCAGGTAGCACTAGAAACACAATATGTGAGCACACATACGTTTTATGTAAAATGCGTGTTTACATTACCATGTGGATTTAAAAAGACTACCTCTCTATAGAAATATATTACTTCATAAAACTACAGTAATTTATCTCTGTACCATATTGCAGGTTAATTATGACGTTTTTATATGTAACTAGTTATAAGCTTTGCAGTTTCAGTTTCGCTGGTCGTAATATTTTCAACTTAAAATAAATAGTTTACATTCATGCCGAAAAAAAAACGGTATGAAGTTTTTGTTGCTGAAGTAAGACGTTGGTAATAGACAGTACTAAGTCATACAAATATATCGTTACCTCGTTGTCTTTGTGTCACCAGTTTTGTATTGAGTTTCTATAATTTTTGGATTTGAGAATTAGAGAAACGAATTTATCTAGTCAATTTATGCAGCTATGCAGCTACTCAATATTCTTAACTGTAACAATCTTAGAGGCAAGTTTTTTGTTGCGTAATTCTGTCAACTATTAATTTATGAACCATGGGTACCGTTGAGCTGCATAAGCAGAGTTCGGTGACCATACGTTGCAACGAATCCGGTTCTATCAGTACTAGTGAAGTATGACTTTTATACGTAAAATGAAGAGAAGTTTAAAAATACATATCAATGTCTGTGTCTATTTCTAAAATGTAGATTCCTTTTGCAAAAGTTTTTGTTGTATAATCTCTGCGAAAAATGTGTTCGATTTTTTTTAATAACGGTTTACAATAGGTTTCGTGACGTGGAATCAACAAGCGTATTTATTAATAAATTATTTACAATTAACATGTGAAAATATTTAGTATTAAATATAAATGTGTTTGAATATTTTAAATTTTTTTTTGCATTTAAAAAATTCTGTCAATTCTCGCTATCATTATTTGGCAATAACTTTGTTACAATTTAACCTCCTAGAAACGGTGTAATTTCTTGCGAAGGGGGAATTTTTACATTTAGATGGGCTGTAAAAAATTGTAAAAAAATTATGCAGTACATAATAACAAATTATAAAATTTTCGATATGGTCTTGCATTATTAATCCATGTCAACTATATTTGAGAAATTGATAAAAAACCTGGCATTTTTAAGGCCACCATGGTGGCTCGTCGTACAGAGAGACCACTTCCGCGATAGCAACTGTAGTGAAGCTTCGAGCATAAAAGGTTAAATATTTGTGATTATCTTTTGATCGTGAACGTTATTAGCGCCATCTAGTTTTCAGGAAATTATTTGACAATGAAAATATTAGAAGGTTTCACCGCCACGCGAGTTAGCGTGTTGCACTACACGTAAACAACCGCTTATCTCTTTTATTTACTATAAAGCGACTGTTTCTGTCACATTCACGCAAGACTGTGTCAATGACTTCGTTCACTTCACATTTCGCGCTTTGTATTATTGTTTTTATCGAGGAAGTAGTCTAGAAATTCAAGTCTGCTTCTGTGACGCAGCGGCTCACCTGCTTGCCTTGTAAAGTGCAAGTCCCGAGTTTGATACCCGGGCTACAGGAATAGTGCAATCTGGATAGTGGTAGCGATTTTTGAACCCGCTTGGTCAGCTACCACCTACAATGTCAATCTGCTGCCCTAAGAGCGTTGCTGTATTGCGGAAGTCATACATGGGAGAACATGAAATATTCTGGGCGAACACGCTTTACCATGTCCGCTCTTTTTGTCACTTAATATCATATATCATATATACAACGAAGATAGCTCGCGAATCACCGGATTCGCGAGCCAGTTTCGATAAAGCTGTAATAGTCGCCTAAGACTAACAGCGCTAACTTCACCGAATCCAGCAGCAGCAGCATATACAACGAATAAAAAAAATTAGGAAGGATAGAATGGGTATAATAAAACCGGCTTACATAATAAACTTTAGAGCACTGTTAACTAGAATCCGATTAAATATTTCTCTTAAATACATCATTGAATATCAACGTACGGGATATAAGAAATGTTCGAAATTGTATAATACATATAATGATACAGCATTATGCGATCCGACAGTCTGTAATGTACAGGAAATCGTGAAAGTGAAACACTGACAAGCACGGTCAACACAACAATATAAAGTACATACTCGTATACCTAGTTTTAGCAAGTTTTAGCAAAAACCTAGTTTTAGGCAATACATCAGAGAGAGTGTTAGTTTATATATTTATGTAAATATAGTATCTAATCCATCCATCAATGTAAATGTGAAAATACTAAAACTGGTGAGAAATGTTATATTAATGCAATAATTAAACTGGTCAGATTAAATAAAAAAAGTACTGTCTTTTCTATTACTACTGAATTTTAAAGGATAATACAGCTACGCAGAAAGACAAGTCAAGTGTTCTTTTTAAACAACAAAGTGAGGTGACAGGCAGGGAGTTTCATCTGATGAAAAGTGATACGTTTCATCAGTTTTGAAAGTAAAACTATTACGGCAAATAAAATCCAAATACAATTAAAATAAATAAAATAAAATTTAATATGATAGAAAAAGTAAAAAAAAACTTAAGCAAATTAAGAACGATTAATAAGATATTAAGTTTGTTTATATACGCTTATGTATATATATATATTACATTGATAGATTTAAACAAATAGCTAAATAATTTTTTCATGCTGATGATTGCTCATTAGTATTTTAAGCCACTCAAAATAAATTAAGTTAAAAAGATAGAAAAGAAAAGAATATCTTTATATTTATGATTATTGGTAATGTACGATTTATTTATAGAACGTTTTTATTGATGTACCGTTTAATTCGTTGGAAAAATACATGTACCATATTAAAATAAAATTTAAAAATTAATTTAAGAGTATCAATATATATAT